>JAOQML010000009.1:4977142-4997110 GCA_027568935.1 Erythroxylum urbanii | reverse complement strand
ATGGAACCTTGGTTGTTTTAGGAAACTAAGAGAATCCTACCCAAGAGCAAGAGGAAAGACAACCTTGAGTTGGATTTAGCAAAGGATTTAGGTGGGTAATGTATTTGTAGTTATTGTGTAATTAGGCAAATTCTTGCCTATGTTGTGTATGTTGATTTGCTTGCATTTGATTTTGCCTAAAATTGAAATTTTTGTGAATGTTTAAACATACATGATGAATTATGATTATGTTATGCCTTGAAAAAGGTTATGACATTTGTATTAAAGGAAAGAAGAAAAAGTAAAGGAAGGAAGCATGAGATTATGGATTTGTGATTGACTGTATTGAGCATAAAATTTGTTAGTGATTGGGCAAGAGAGGACCCATTTCGTTAGTCACATTCACGTTGACCTATAGCCTTCTCCCTACTACCCGCTGGGGGCCACAAGGTCCTGAGAAATCGGACTCATTTTGTTCACGACTTAAACTTCGGTTTCTCCGTTTCGTTCCACGAAACTCTCGAGCCATTTGTTTGTGCATTGCATCTTTGAATTGCCAAGTATGATGCATTTAAGTATTGTGTTTAATGGCAAAAATTTATGAATTGTGTCATGAGTTTTGAGCTAAATTGATAAATGCTTGAATTGCTAGCTATACATGTGCATATGCTTAAATTATGGTCGATTTCTGATGGCTATAAATGCATTAGCCGCTGAGCCGTATAGCTCAACCCATCCTTTTTCCACTTCTCAGGTGCAAAACGAGACTATTAGCAATCCTTGCAAGGCATTGGAAACTCTAAGATAGTTAGAGATTTTTGTACGAAGTTAGTGAACATTTTGGATAGCTTTATAGGCGTATCAAACATTAGCATCCTTGGCATTTTTTTTAAAGTTAGTGACTTGTATGTTGATATTTAGTAAAGCTTGTTCAAATATTTACTTTGCTTAGTATGAGAATGAGAATTTGAGGATCTACTGTTTTGTATGCTAATGTTATTTTACAGGTTGAGTATGATGGTTGTGGAAGTGAAATGGGTATGTACATATTCTTCTTCGTTGAGATTGCAAAAGTTGTTGTTTATTTTAAAATAACATGTTAGAGATTGGAAAGGTTGTATGAGATTAATCATTTGAGGTGAGATTCACGAATTTAACAAAAGTACTTAGAAGTTGAATTGATATGAAGAGATATGGCATTTTGCAAGCTTTCATATGTGTAAAAATTGTGTTCTGAACTCAAGGGAAAAACTATATCAATTTAGGTAGAATTAGCCATAGTTGTCTTCATGAAAGTTGTAGATCTTTTTCTTATCTTTCTAACAATATAAAATTTGGAAATTTTGGATCTCAGACGCAAAGGACGTGGCCTTTAGATGAAGCATAGGTATTAGAAGAAGCATCAGACAAAGCATCAGATGAAGCATCAGACGAAGCACCAGACGAAGCCTCAGACAAAGCATCAGACTAAGCATCAGACAAAGCAATTTTAACCCTTTTGGCCATAATCAGGTACAATATGATTGAGGACATAATCAGGTGTGACTCTTTTGGCCATAACTTTATTATTTAAGTAATAGATTCCTAACATATTTCTCTACGTCTCTATAAATTTTGGTATCCATTGGGGTTGATTCGAAAAATATTGATGGAGAGAAAGTGAGGGAAACGATTAAAAGAGCATGAATTGGTTGTTTTACTTAACATACTTTGGTATTTTAATCTTATCTTGATTTGTAAAGCTCCGAATGAGGTGATTATTGTTTCAAAATAAATTAGAGACATGGGGCTACAATTGTTTTGAAGAAGTTAATTTGTGATTCAACTGTCTGAACTAGTTTTAGCTAGAGAGATCCTATGGAAATAACCTTATAGGATAATACGTTCACGTCTTTTGATATTCCGGAATGTTGGACTCCGGAAATAAGGTCCAACATCTAACCTAAGATCTCATTAAAAAAATATCATTTGTAAGGTTTAGGTAGGAATTTTGCAAGAAAGAATGATCTTGATAAGGAATTAAACACCCTCGATTGGGATTTCATTCTGAATTATTAAATATATTTAGACGGTTTAATGTATCACCATTTCTTGCTATAGTGTTATCATTAATAAAGAAACAATTGATTTGTTTTTGGCTACAAAGGGACCCTTTTCCCCTTATTTACACACCACTGTGATTGAAGTACTATCTAGATTAATTGAGTACAATATCATCCTTGATAATGGTTTCAATTTTTATAAGAAGATTGATTAATTGAGAATCTTCAAGTTATCTTTTGTGGATGATCTACTTCTATTCTAAAGAGCTAATGCAAGATCAATATCTTATCATATTAATTCCCTTTATTCCTTTAGTAGACTATCTAGGTTAAGCATAAGCAATGAAAATAAAATTATTATAATCTCTTAAGATGCTTCTCATTTAGCTCAAACTCTTGCTAGACTTTTAGGATTGTGCCTAAGATATCATCCTTTTACTTACCAAGGTGTTCCTATTACATCAAAGAGAATTTCATATCTAGACTACTAGCCTTTATTTGATATGGTAAAAAGAGTAATTGGTAAAGATTGAAAAGAGTAATTGGTAAAGATTGTAATAAGTGTTTAACTATGCTTGTAGATTGCATTTAATTGTATCAGTTCTTAGCAATTTTCACATCTTCTGGTCCTCACAACTTCTTCTTCTTAAGAAGCTCTATAGGGATATAGAGAAGGTATTAAGAAATTTCCTATAGGCAGGTGATGGCTACCAGACACCTCATGTTAATGTCAATTTCAAAATTATTTTTCCCTAAATAAAAAGGAGGATTAGGTACCCATTCTATCTCTATAATGAATAAGGTCCTTTTAAAAAAAGTTTGGAGAATTTTGAATGATAAGGAGTTCTTATGAGTTAAATGAATCAATGGACATTGATTAGAAGGGAAAAAATTTTGGACTGTTAAGTCATTAAAAGACACTTCTTCGAGCATACACCAACTTTTGAAGCTTAAGAACAATTTATAAAATTTAATCAAAATGAAAATTGGTAATGGTAACGATGCTTGGTTATGGTATGACAAATGGAGTGTCTTAGGTCCTTTTTATTTCCTTCCTAACTTTTATAACCTAAGATTTCACTAACCTAAAAATGCAATATTCAAGCTACTTCTATAATATAAGGACTATTTTTATAACAATAGAGAAGCTAACACTTTTGGAAGTTGTTTTCCTAACTACTAAACTAACCCCCAATATTGAGGATAAGGTCACATGGTTAGTTAACCTATATGGTATCTTCTCTAATAGATCCTATAGGGATGTATTAAGGATTTAAGCTCCCAAAATTGGTTGGTGTAAATTAGCATGGAATAGATTCCTTTTACTAAAAGTCTATATGACTAGCTATTAAAAATAGCTTAAGCACTCTTGATAGGATTAAGAGTCCTCTTCTAATCCTGAATCCTACATGTAGATTATATCATGAAGCTCCTAAATTAATAAACCATATTTTATTTTTTTGTTCCTTTTTTGATTACTAATTAAGGATATATAACTAAGGTGTAATAATTTCTATCACTTAGAAGAGTGTAATAACATTGTCTAATAGGCCTCTTCTCCTCACCAACTATCTAATGATGATTACATTCTCTTACAAGTAACTTTTGTTTTACAATTTACATGTTATGGTAGGAAAGAAATGCAAAAATGTCCAAAAACCTTAATAAAGGTGCTCATTTAGTTGTAAAAAGGAATTATAGGGTTAGGGATTTGTTAATGACTAAGGGATCGAAGCTTGCTCTCTCCTTTAATATGATTAGTCAATGGAACGTCTAATGTTTTAGATACTAGGTCTTCGTATAAAGTTATAAAACATCTTAATTTAGTTGTGCATATGTTCACCTTAGCTTTATCTAACTCTTGATAGTTTGTAACCTTTTGGTAACACCTAAGTTAAATGTTTTTGGTTTACTAGGTGGATATCTTTTGTGAACTAAGGCATATTCCTTGCTTCAATACAATTCTTAAATTTCCAAAAAAAAATCTCTTATACCTAACAACTTTCAAATCTGTATTCAACGCCTTTATCATCTAATAAGCCTTATGCTTTAGTTAAATAAGTAACAAGACTTAAGAAAACAAGTCTATATAGAGAAATATCTTATAGTTTTTTAGAAATTATTTTATTTTCCTATAGCAAACCATCTAATTGTTAAAGCCTAGTCCTTTCTTAAAAATCTCACATTTTATAAATATTCTTTTAAATTCTTGGTTAATAGTTTTATTTTTCCATTCGTTTGAGGATGATAAGGCATTACAATTTTATGAGTCACTCCATACTTTTTCAAAAGTGAATAGAATAAACAATTGTAAAAATGGGAACTTTTATCATAAATGATAGCTTTGGATGTGCCAAATCTAGAAAAAGAATATTTTTCTTCACAAACTTCAACACTACATTATTATTATTAGTTATTGATGCTACAAATTTAACCATGTAGATACATGGTCAACAGTAACCAATATCTATTAATTATTTTATGAAGTAAGAAATGGACCTATAAAATCGATGCCCTAAACATCAAATGATTTATCTTCCATGATCATAATCATAGAAATTTCATTTCTCTTAAATATATTACCACTCCTATATCATCCATCACACTTATTAATATAATCTCTAGTATTTTGATATACATTAGGCCAATTAAAGCCATACTGACTCATTTTAGCAACCATTTTATTTACACTAAAATGGCCATCATACTTTATGGCATAATAATGATTTAGAAAAAAATTTATTTGCACTAAAATGGCCACCATACTCTATGACATAATAATGATTTAGAATGTATGTAACTTCTTTATAAAGAACACACATCCTAATTAATTCATCTATAAAATGCTTGAATAGTAGTGGTTCTTACTAAAAGTAGTTTTTGAAAACTTATAAATTTCTTTCTCTACTGATAGCTAAGATCAGGTGGAAGAATACTTCTAACCCAATACTTGCAAAGTATATACACCAAGGAATGACTATAATTGCTAACAATTACTTATTAAGGAAGCTTTCATTAAGGTTTAGTTTGGTTAAATTAAGGCTTAAATTCTAGGTTCCAAGGATTATGTGATTAATTTATGGATGAAGATGGTCAATTCTAGTTTTACAAGGTATATCATACTATTTGTCCTTATTTTTTGGATTAGGTATGTTTTCATTCTAATTGTGTTTGGTTATTAAATGCTTTAAGTTAGGGGTTGTTGAAAATTGTCTACAAGATGTTGATTGAATTCGAGAGTGAATCTTTGTTTATACTTATGTTAAGGACATCATTGCATTGATTTTGATGTTTATAAATGGATGTAAATGGAGTTTGAATGTTAAGTATAACATATTATGCATGGATGTATAAGTGGGTGTTTACATTAGTACTTATCGAGTTAACTGGAGACTTAATTACATAAGGAGTTATTTCAATGGTTTTAAAATTTCCAATTTACATTGACCATTTATGTAAATGTGAGATCATATTTAATTATGATTGTAAGCTAATTTTTCCCTTTTTTTGGTTAAATAATAAGATGATTGTTAACTATATCATAACATAGTTGGGAGAAAAAATTTCCTATCATATGAAGAAAAGAGATACAACTTCTACTTTATGAGAGGTAGCTCTTAGGGATCTTTAGCTCTAACACTCCCCTTTAGTGGATATCCTACCTCTTGTGACACCTATAAAGCCACCAGATCATCCGATCCTCTACTTCAAGGTTGAGCTTTTACTGAAGCAATACCAAACTCCATAGATGAAGAAATTCATGTTATTGTGGTATATAGATTAGGAGTTCTTGAGAGAGTTGGAGACAAAGGTGTGAAGGGAAGTGGAGTCTGATGGATAACTAGAGTTATTTGACATCAAGGAGCCTTTAAATTTAGAGCTAGTGCCAAATTTAATGTGTACATTCCATATGGCTGAGAAGACTACTTCATAAAAGGATGACTCAATCATCCAATTCTTACTAGGTTCCATTCACCATCTTTACAGCTATAATTGGTTTATAGTCTATTTGATTCTATAATAAGGAGCATTTATACACCATGGATCTAAGTATGACTTAAATTGATTGAAACAACCCGACCATCAATTCCACAAACTATTGGTATATGGTGATAATAGTGAAACTTATTCATTCCAAAGCTTTCAATTTCTACTTCCCTTGTTTATGGTATATGCATAAGCTAGTTGTCTATATCATATATGTATAACTTGATAGCATGGGTGTGATGACATATCGAGACCTATTCTTTCTACATATACAACATATTGTTTTCATCTATTTAGGACATAATTTTATTCATCTCATCAGAGGCTACTTGCATTAATCAAAATTTTAGTACAATCAAATATTAGTCAACCATCATAAAATTGGAAAGGATATTGGGATTTTTGTGTAATGAGTAATAATTGAAGGTTATTTGCACTCCCATCCTAATCACCATGTACATTTTAAGGGTGATGAGGATGGTGGTGCTTCAAATAGTTATGGATGGCTAGCACTTTACATTGATTGAGGCATCACTTAGGGTAGTGGAAATTCATGTGTAAAGAGATCAAACTAAGGATAAAGAGCTAAAGAGAGTCAATATTATCCTAGGCTGTAAGCATTTGTCCATCCACTATAGCGTTATGGAGTAATACATACATTAGACTGGAGATATGATCATGAGGATGATGCATCATATAGGAGTCAAGATACTACCTCCATTAGTCGATCCACCACAACGAGTAGATATAAAGCCTAAAGCAGAGAACAAGGCTCAAGGAGAAAGCATATCAGGAGTAGTAGAGCCTAATAGAGAGATCAAGGATCATAGAGAGTCACAGTCAGTAGTTGTAGAGTGTCAAAAAAAGATTGAACCTTATAAAGTGACACAATTGGTAGTTTTAGAGACTGAGCCACTTGTAGAGACTCAGCCAATAACTATAAAGTCACCACTGAATGATTGGTTGATATGATATCGATTGATGATATGGTCGACCCTGAGTTGTTTATTGCCATCAACTCCTAGGTGTTTATTCCCTATATTCCTCTATTAGATCTATTATACTAAGATGGACTTAGGTACCTATGCTTATCAATTTTGTTATAATTAGCTTAACAAGGAACAACTTTGGAAAATTTTTAACAACTTTGTTAATTAATTTTGTTATGATTAGCTTAAAGGGAGCAATTTTGGAAATTTTTTACTTTGAAAGTATATTACTTGAGATGATCTTTTATGAGATTTGGTTAGGAAGTTAATTATCACTGTACTTGGTTAGGAAATTAGTTGTTAGTTTTGATAATTAAATTTGTTTCAATTTGCTTCGTTAATTTTAAGAATAGATACTCAATTTATATAATAATACTTCTTGTATAATTTATACATATAATGTGTGAAATGTGAATTCTTTTTCAACACTTTTAATATCCCACTCAAAGAAGAAAAAAAAAGTTTGAATAAGTGAGTAGTAAATAAATTCACGCTGCTAGCTTCAAACCAGGGAAAAACGTTGAAGTTAAAGAGTGATGCTAGTAGCCATTTGAAGCATTGACCTAATTGAGTTATTAGGTGTATTTATATTAAGGGATTTATTCTCATGTCAAAAGATTTTTTTAACTTTTCAAATAAGCTATAAATGCTGTTATGTTGATTTAAATTCATTGTCATCATTCAACAAAGGGTTATAAAGATGTTTGAAACTTGAAATATTTTTCTCATATATGCTTATTTTATGCATTTTATACATTAAGCTTATTTTATGCATTTTATACATTAAGTTAAATTATATAAATTTAGTTAAAGTTTGAAGGATCTATAGTAAATTAAATAAACTTATGACTTGATACAAATAGATAAATTCCTAATAATTTGATGAACTATACAATTGAATAACTTGTGAAGAATCTTGACTGATATGGATGATTTGTTAAATTTTTTCCTAGCATTGCTTCCTATTTATGTTTAGAGCAATGGATTTAATTTCCTTAAGGAAAAGAAAATGTTTAAGTGTGGAAAATTTTAATAAGTACTAATTACACTATATTTTTAACATGATATTTTAGAGCATTATGCTTGTATTTTTTATTTTTCGTAGGATTTGGTACTTAAAATGACATATTTTATTTCATGTCTTGTTTCGAGCCCTTAATAAAGAAGGATTAAGGTTTGGAAGATTTGAGTCAAGATCGAGCAAAGAGTGAAGGAATCAAAACATGGCACCAAGTGGTATCTTTTAGTGTTCAATCATGCTCTATTATATTTCTAAGGGAGTTACGTACCTAACTGACACATCACTAATACATTCTTGTGATCTAACTGTGTTCAATAAGTGAGCATTCTATTTTACAAGCATCTAAAATGTCCTCCCATGTTCAGGCTATGTTTACTAATATTGGATCAACACGGTGCCATTTTCTAGACACTTGTTAATAGTGACTGTTATAAAAAAGAACCTAAGAGGAGTGTAAAAAAACACAAGATGACAAAATGGTAAAATATTTGGGTCGTGTTGGATGGAAAACTTAGGGTTTCATATTTTAAAAAATAAGAGAGAGAAGAGAAAAGGAAGACGAATTTAGGAGGACCAAAAATTAGCCACAAAGTCGATGAAAAGCATTTCAGAATGGAAAACTAGAAGATTCATCAATAATATTCAAGATTCAAGCCATTAGAACTCAAACTTCATTCTTGTCATCATTTTTGTTTATTATGGAGTTTCTTTATTTTATTATAAACTAAATCAAGATATAGACTAGATGGGAAGAACCATAGAATTATATTTACATTAATTTCTTTTAATGAATAAAAGATTGTAGTTTCTTAAGAACTATTCATACTGGTTTATTTTATTGAATTGTAGCAATAAATATAGACGCTTCAAATTTAAATTCATATAAAGGATTAAAGTAGTTAAAACAGTATTATATAAATTAGGTCATAATATGAATAATGAGAAATAAATGGGTTGCTAGATAGAACTACATATGCCTTCTTAACTAGGGTGAAATCCACCATTAGAGTTTATACAATGAAATAATATGTTCCTTGAAGGTTTTGACTTGAGAGAGCTTTTGGTCAAAATAATTAAAGATAGTGTTTGTATGTCTTACCCATAAAAGTAAAGCTGTAACTTTGCAATTTATGTTAGTCTAAGTAACTAGGATTAACCATGAAATTAATATAAATTATAGAATAAGAAAAGTTTTAGGTGAATCATCTAGATCTATTATATTTACGGATTGTTTGTTTTCATCCATTACCTTGACTAATTAACGCTTATTTGCTATTTTATATTTTGTTCATTTTCCTTTTTTTCAATTTAATCACTTGTCTTGTTAGATTATATAATAGAAAGATGGTTACTACTGGTAGTTATAGTCGTTGTAGAATTGAAACTCGACTTACTAAGATATGTGCACTCACCTTAGTTAATCTTGAGTATTATTTGCGTTTCTTTTTATTTATATTTCACTAGATATCTCAAACTAGATAGGCCCATACATAGTTAGAGATTTCATTAGACCTGACACATACAAACTCGAAAAGTTGGAGCCTTATAAATTCTTAGAACTTGGAATTCCCTACACCTCAAACCTTATTATGTTTAGTTTCATGTTAATGCAAATATACATTTCAAAACCTTTGGTCATATAACTACAAACTTCAAGAGCCTTAAAATTTCATAATCACAAAAGTCTAAAAAGCGTCAAACTCAAAGAAATCTATAAATGATAGATTCATAGAATCTCCACATGTTAGACATACAAGATGCCAAATGATAAACTTATAAAGTCTCAAAATGTTAGACTTAAAACTACAAATCACAAACTTAAAGAGTCTCAAAACATTATACATAAAATAATCAAACGAAAATACCAAATAGTCCTAAAACATTAGACTTACAAAATGAAAAATAATAAAATTAAAGACTCAAAAATTCAAATTTGCAAAAACTTTAAATGAAAAACTCAAGGAGTCTTAAAAGTCATACACACAAAACATGAAATGACAGGCTTATAGAGTCCCCAAATGTCAAACTAAAAAAATGAAAATAGCCTCAATATAAGGCACAAAAGATATGAATCACACTCTCGTAAGAAATTCGAACTCATCTTAGTGCCAAGTTTACCAAAAATCTGGGTAAACATCCAATGTGACATGTTATACTAGCATTCAAAGAAATATCACTAAATAATAGTCTTATAAAGACCAACCCACTATTAAATATATTGATTGGCCTCAACCAAAGGCAAAATTGCTACTGCATTTTTAAGTTAGAAAATAGCTATTGTACTCACTTTTAAAGCTCACTGGTTATCTTCAAATAGGATTACAAAATTGTCTGCACTATACTTGGGTTTTGGATCATCGGTCCTAGACTTTGGGGACATCCATAATAGAAAAGGAATCAGTAGACAGGTCTAGATGCCCACTATTGATTATATCTTTATAGGCCTAAAATCCTCCAAGGTAGGATTGTGCCATATTGTCATAATTCTGGGACTAAAAAAATTTCCCTCGAGAAAAGCATGAAATCTTCCAACTTGAGATCCTTCATTATGAAATAAACTTCTTATTCATGGAAGGCCTTATATAATTGCTTGTTCTCTAACTTATGAACCTTGATTTGGGTATAACAATGACTAACCGGCTTCTGCAAGCCCTTAATCTCTTCAAACTACCACCGCTCACTATCCTTCCACTTTGCAACTTTTGCAGCTCTGTACTTTTGAGCCTGGTCAACTTGGCAATTTAATCATTAAATCTCTAACTTTGTGTATTAGTTGGAAACAAATAATGTACGTATCACCTTCAAAAGGAAATGTTATACCTTCACCGTAAAGCAAAGTATAAAAAGACGTATATGTAACAAACTTATGGCATGTGATGCTCTATGGTGTTTTGCTGCATTTTCTCCCACTCAGCATCATTTACATGCTTCTCATCATTGGGAAGCATGGCTCCACCCAAGACTTAGGGTCTCATATTGTTGGCATCAAAGACTGTTCTTAACTTTAACAAACAAATAGGGATCATAGATATCATCTACCATTATACCTTTACCTATGTCGTGCCAAGAGTCATAGGGAGAAAGAATACAAACTCTACGTTATGGCTCTTTTGGATAATATTGGAGACTGCGTTAGGTTCAGGGCAAGTATATATATAATCTTCTCCTACCTCACTACACCTTTAGAAGTCTCGGAATGATTCTCGATTTCCACAAGGTTTATTGTGCTTTCTCTTTTCACAAAACTCACTAGACATGGCTTTGCCCATCTTCATAGCCGTCTTGTCTATATGATTCATATCCATATCTATAAGTAAATATCAATTTGTCAACTTAAAGAATTTAATTAGTAGGTCTGTAAAATTCAGAATGTTGTCAGCACCAACAACTCTTCGGTGATGTCTTGTCAAGAAAGAGACACCAGATTCAACTAAAGCGTGTGTGCGATCGTGAGCAAATAGTAAGCTACTACTTTTGTTTATTCATTTAACATAGGACCGGGACCTCGCTAAATAGGCCTAAGAGTCCACTTACTAGTATCTTCTAGGGAAAGGAACACAAACTTCCTGTTCCAATCATTGGTTACTTTAGAGGTTTTCCTACCTTAATCCCTAAACTAGGTTTATAGTTTAAGCTATACCATCCAAAGATCTTCCATGCAGGCCTGAGTTGATGCATAAACTTAATTAACTCTATAGACTATTCTGTGTTCAATAAATGATAGAAAACATGCCCAATATTAAACGTCATGAGTGAGGATACAAACATGTGTGTACATGAAAACATACCTTTAATAGTAAAATACATATCTTATTGCTACCATAAGACAATGATCGTAGAATGGTTGACTTGCAATGTTTACTCAAAAAATAGACCTATAAATAACAATATACCTTCTTAACCCGAAGACAACATAGAATTGGGGAGATAAATCAATCTATAATCTGACTTGGGACAAACTTGAAGTCAAAAGTTTTTGAAGATGTTTTCACCTTAAGACAGATTTTTGGTTGGGTCTCTGAAGCTGACCTCTCTCCATTTTCAGAAACATATTTATGGGGGACATTCAAAAACAATAAAGACAGTTTATTAACTCAAGATAGACATGTTCAGGAGGCAAATGATATATTTTTAAAAATATGCTAAAGTTAGACCCTAGCAAGAAGTCTTTTAAGTCAAGAGTCTCCAATTATAGTACACAAGATTAAGGCAATGTCATAATCTCAGAAACCTCGCAAGTTTCCATAAAAGCAATCACTGTTATCAATAATGAAGTCACTAGTTCACCTACCTACTTATCTTAGGATGTTAGTTATTTGCTATCTCACACTAACTTGATCGTTGGAGATTAAAGCCAAAAATATTCTGACACTTAATTTTGTAAAACTGTAGAAAAAGGATATCAACTTTGTGAAAAAAAAAATCCTTCCATATCAAACCTAGATCTAAAAAATCCAAATGCTTAAAACTAATACTTATCATTTAACATGGGAAAGGATTCACTAACTTTTTGACTTTTATCAAAACACTAGAAGAATGAAGACCTAAGAGTATGATAAATGGCTATAAATAAAATGATTCCATCAAAAGTGGTTCAAAATTTCAGTTACGATTATTAATTTTTTATTTCTTATTACTTATTTTCTTATATATATGACAACGTTTTAGTATAATTTTTAAAATTATCTTATATTTAGTAGTTGTTTGGTGTTAATCTAGAATGCAAACATGTCAAGGAGGAATTCTAATAAAATTTGAACCTGACTTCTATTGACGATATAAGCGAACATTGAAAAACTTCGAGAGTGGAGTTCTATACTAGCAAAATGCTAAAATGTGTTGTGAAAAACGATTTCATTTAAGTAACAAAAAAAATGCATTCTACAAATAAATTTGAATTAATAAAATGAATACACAATATAAAGACAGATGAAAAAATAATAACAAAATGTTTTTAAAGTTGTTTATTTCTTTATAGATTATCTTAAGGTTGTATTTTGTAATATATTCAGTGTGTTAATAGTTTCTATCATAGCAATGGAAAATTTATAGTATTCCATCCTCAAGCAATTTTATGTTATAACTACCCACTTCCTTCCATTTTAGTTAACCACCTGCCATTATCTCCTTAACTTTCATATTCTAGAATTCTGTTTGTTCAACTATTTAACTTTTAGCCTACTTCCATACATTTTAGCTAATTGTTTGCCATTTTCTCTGCTTAAGTTCCACGTTCTCGAATTCTACCTCCTATAACTACTTGACTTCTACCATACTTTCCTATATTTTAGCTAACTGCCTTCTTGCACTATTTTTTGAAGCAAATTTCAATTATGTATTGACTATCAACATCTTGAATCTTGTACTTCTTAACTAATTATCATGAATTAGTTACCCAAATGAATTTCAAGACTTTTAAAAATGGGCCTCTTTCACTTTTAGGCCAAATAGGCTTAACTTATTTTAGATTATTATCAATTATCCTTGTATATATTTGGTTGAGTAAACCAAACATATGATAAAAATTCCGCAGATTTTCTAACTAGAATTCAAATTCTAAAACATGTATGACTCTTTGTTAAATTCATAAGTTAAGCCAAGTGATGTTATCTATGGGAAGTCTATTAAATAGCAAACATTCTTAAATATCAAACATTGTTTTACAAATAAGAACTATCAGATCTAAAGATTACGTTGGGATCTTTTCATATTTTAAATCCTTATTTGCTACAAAATATAGTGAATCTCTTTAAAGTCTTACCCTTTACGATTCAATTAGGATTAGACCGTTTCTATACTATAAAAGCTTCTTGTTATTTCTTCACTTTTTACCTTAGCTATAAATAGTCTTTTATTTCTTTTTCTAACACCCACATTCTTCTCTTATGATTTCTATAACTATGGCTTCTTCTCACAGTGCCTCTTCTTCTCCTTTATAAATTTTGTTGAGCTAAATGCTATTGATGTATGCATTTAATTTCATCATGTTCTAAAAATCCCTACGAATTTTCCTAATTCCATTTCTTCTGTAAGCTGTTAAACTTGAAGTGGTCTCCATTCCATCCAAGTGCCTTCCCCTATCAATTCTAACATTCAAATTCATATTTTTAACATTGTTGGATGTTGTCTACATTTTAACTAAGAATATGAGCTTCCTCTTACTATTGAGACTACCTCGCCTATAAATGCTTCTCATCCATCACTCCCTTATTTAGGAGAAAAAAGTAAGTCATATTTCCACTAGAATTTGCTTTATTGTAGGCTCTTAAATCCTTAAAATCTTAGCCTAGGAATTTAAACCACTAGGCTATATAGGTAGACAAGTTATACTCATCATATCACTCATCTTAGAAAAGGCAAGGTCTCAGTTAACTAATAGCTCTTTCCACGAATCCTATTAAGTATCAACCTAATCTTGTATTTGTGATTTTGAAATTTTGTAGTCCTTTGTGTAATTTATTTATCTTCCCTTTTAGGTATGCTTCTATTTCTTTAAAAGGCATTTGTTTCTTGATTTGATTGCCTATTATCAAAGACTATTTTGTTTGTTTGTTTGAAGAAACTCCTACTTCAGATTTTAGAATTTTTAAATGTTATTCTTACTTTGGATTAATAAACAACTATGTTTCTTCGAGAACTTTTACATCTGAAGAAGAATATGTGAAATTCATTTGAGTTCTTCTAAATCAATTTGTCTTTTTCCTTGTTAATAATAAACCTAGCTTAAAATTCCTTCCTTTTTGTAAAGCAAATTATTTTTTTTACCTTAGGTTTTGTTTTTTTGGAGATTTTTATATAGAAATTAGAGGAGACGTTTTTCTAATCTTCCTTTGCAATGCCTAAATCTGTGTGTCATTTGTTCAACTTTGTACTTTTGCTTATTTCCATAAGATTAGGGATAAAGATTGTTCAACTTCTTCTGATCCAAGATTTCTTGATTTTCTTAGCTTTTAGTTGTGTGCCAATTTCTGTAGTAAGTCTCTCAAAGACATATTTAGTATCTTGCTTTTTCTTTCTCTAAAGTTTCGATCTATAGATAAATTGAATCCTTCTGGAGACTTTTCCAAAAGACCTTATTGGTTAAAAATCGTCAAAACTTCTAAGTCCTTCTATCTAGCTATCTGTCAGAAGCTTTTACTAGTTTATAATAACCCTAGGGTTTTTAATTTTCAACGATGACAAAGCCCTATAACCCAAACTTTCTATTATAGTCAAAGGTTTTATAATATCTCCCTTACTTTGGAGTAAGCAACTCAGCCAATCTTTAGGAATTACTATGGCCATACGTTTCTTAGACTATTTAGTAGGAGTTCCTTTTGAGGCAATTGCTATTAATGACAAATTCCTTTGGAACTTTTCAATCACTGTTGATCGAAGCTTACACTCCTGATAGCTTAAAAGCTTTTAGAGTTTTGTCCTTTAGCTTGATTCTACACTTCTCAAAGGTATTCCACTATATCTGGGCACTCTTAATTTCAAAGAATTCTCCTAACTTTTATTTATTTATAGATTTTAAAATCTTGAATGTTGAAAGCAAAGAAAAAAAGCTAGCCTTCTTCTTAGAAAGAAGAAGCTCCCAATCCTTTTTGTAAAAGAAACCTCAAAGAGAAGTCATCTATGACTTCTAGTTCCCAAAAAACCAACCCTTAAGTTCTTTCTTATTTTGAGGTGGTTTTGCTTTGATAATGGCTTTTTCTTTATTCTTATCCAATTTAATTCCTCTATTTTGGAACAAAAATCCCAATAAGTTCCTCGCTCTTACTCAAAAAGTACACTTTAAAGGATTCGACTTAAATTTGTGCATTACTAAAAAGCTTCTTGTATATCCTTGGTATGATCTACACTTTATAGCAATACCCTCTATATAAACTTCCAACGTATGTTCTATTAAGTCATGAAAAATGGCATTCATAGCTCTCTAGTATGTGGAACATTCTTTAAACTGAAAGGCATTACAACCCACTTAAATGTCCCAATTGATCCTAGACATCTAAGATCCATTTTAAAACTATCATTTTTTGCTATAAAAATTCAATTGTAACCTAAAAAAATCTATAAAGGTGAATAAAGAATGTCCAATCATCATATCAATTAAAGAATCTAGAATTAACGTCACATAAACATCCTTAGGATTGGTTGCATTTCAATCTAAGAAATTTACATAGATTCTTATTTTTTTCATTTTTTAATTATATAAACAACATTCGCCAACCACTCACTATACCTAGCTCGTTTAATAAAATTAGATTAACATAGTTTTCAAATTTCTTCTTTGACCTTCAACTGAACTTCTTTTGACCATCTCCTAGAAGGTTGATGATGAGGCAAAATTCTAGCTTTATTAGAAATCTTATACACCATCATCAATCATTTACACTTCTTCTTTTGTTTCATAAACTATTTATACATTATCACATCCATTTATTTATTTTAAAATCTTCAAAATCTACAACATTTGACACTTTATTTCCATAGCTACAACTACCTCCCATTCTTCTTATGAGAATTCACTCATCAGGCTCCTGTATAATAGGAACCTTCATTGCCCTAGGAATGGGCACAATAGTGGTTATTCTTACGAAATTTTCAGCAACTATTTTCATCTTTCCTTTTTTTCATTTTGACTTCTGAATTTGCATCATCTTTATATGATCCTTGTAGAGTTTTTCCTCCATCACATCAACTTTAGTATAGAATGGCTATGAATTAGCCCAAATGATTTATAGTTCATCTCCAATTTATAAAAGTAAATGTTGACGTAGAGATGAAAAATGCAATAAATTAGAGTGGATCCAATCTTGCCTCAATAAGACTTAGTAAGCAACATGGATATCAACAACAGAGAATGTAATCAATGAAATCTTCCTTTACAATATAATATTTGCAGGGAGAATTCCCTATGCCCTAGTAATTTCACTGTCAACAACATATACTTTGATCAGGATCAAATTAGCATCATCTTTTCCTAAAGTTATCATCATTTTAGTTGACATATGGTTTATTAATGACCTATTATTTACCAAAACTCTTAAGGTTTGTCTTTTATTGAGGTCAACCTTAATGGATAAAAGCCTTATACATTATTTCATGACCTCAATTGGCTTCTCTAAAAACACCTTTATGGGAATTCATAATTCTATTACTAGTATTGACACCTTGTATTCACCTATCTTCGAAGAGGAATCCACCCCCTTTGCACTAGATTTACCAAATGATGTTGGAAGCTTTTTGGAATAATTTGTACATGAAACCTGAATAGGAATACCCTCAATCATAATCAACTAATAGGAATCTTCTTTTTGGCTCTCAGAGTAAGCCAAGTTCCTATAAAATATAGGATTCACTTATATATTATCTCACTTTTTCGCCTTTTGTTATTAGGGCCAATATTACTTTCTTTAGAGATAACAGCTTTCACACGAATTGATTTCTTGAAGTTGGCTCCTTTATTAATGTTATTTTTTAAAAACCTTGACAGAGGATCTTTATCACTAAATTCATCTTTTTTAATTTAGTTCGAGTTAAAGGTATCAGATTTTCTAGGTGTCTTGCTAGTTGCCAATTTCATGATGGTAACACTCGAGGTGATACTTCAAATCTGGGTTTCATACATTGATAACTAAGACTTTGAGGTTCATTTCTATTCTTATCAATTTAAGTAAATTCTGCTTTATAATTTCTTCCTAAGATCCCTACCTTCTATTAAATGATCTTAGAAATTCTTTGGTCCCAATTCTTCATGTTGGTGTTATATTTAGGAATAAAAAAACCCTATTACTAAATTTGTAGCTAATATCAAACAATTTTCAACTTCTTTTTAACGTATAACAATAAACGTCAATTAAATGTTAACAGCTGCCATTAGTGGGACTAGATCTTCATCGATCAACATAGTTTGGTTAGCTTCAACAAACATCAGAATTCCTTTATCGATATGATCTTGGTTCACATTCTTAAATCTCTAATATTAATTTGTTGAGTGGCTCTAAGTGTTATGATATTTATAATAGTTTGCCTATAATTTCCTCTTTCATAGGAATTGTATGCTTCAAGGATAATGTGATAAACTTTTCTTGTAATAAATATAAAAAATCTCCTTTGTTTTGATAGTCTTAAAGGCATACTACACTTAGGTCAATGAAGCTTGCATTTTTTTAACTTCTAGGGCAAACGTAAGTTCTAAGGATGTTGACTTTGGCTACAACCAAATTATAAGAACTTGTCTCAGTAATATAAGCACCTAGTGAATTCTTTATGTAGTGACCTTCTTTTCTAAGGAAATCATAATATTCAAAGACTTTCGCAGCTAATTTATAGAAAAATTCCTTGCCTTGAAATTTCTTCTGTAATTTAATATTTAGCTCTTTTTGAGCTAACTTCATATATTTAGTTTCTAGTAGTGTGATCCAACATCAACTTTTTATTTTCTTGAAACAAATAATCGATCTATCAATATTCTTACCACTCTTCTAAGCTACTTTCGACAACTTTGCCACGCTAACTTCAGGCTCAATTCTAAAAACTGAGTTTGAATTAATCTTTTCATTTTAGCCCAGGAGAAAATAAAATTCCTAGGTAATAAAGCATATCATGGAAAGGCAATCTCTGTTAAAGAATTTGGGAATAGCTTGAGCATAAGGTAGTTGAAGCTTCTATATTTAGCTAATTCTCTATATTATATAGTGAATCTAACGATGTGTTCAATAGTGGATTAACCATCTTCACTAAGAAACAAGTGAATTATATAGCCACAAGGGTAAGGATTTTCCTGATCAATATATTCTAAATAAGGATTGTGAAATTCTAGATGACTAAGCTATCTTAAACCAGGCTCATGAAATTCTTGAACTGCTTCTCTAATGAAGTCCATATTAACTTATAATCTCTTTTGTAGTGGGTGAATAATGGGATTGTGGATTATAGCTCCAATGTTACCTATCAAACCATATTGTGTTCCATTAGTATCAACCTCCCTGTCAAATACTTGTTTGTTTAAAATTTAGGGCCTAACTGTATGTCAAACATTACCTAGATTAATGTTAAGAGGCATCATAGGACTATCTTTTCTCTTGTGAGGACGAACATATTTCTCATATAAAAAGGGAGTGGCTGGAAGGCAGCTACATTTTTTTGACTTCTATATTATATTAAAAGCATCCCCCCTCTCGAGTTGTTTAGAGATTTGTTTTGCTTAAATTTCCAAATTCTGTCTAACAAATTGTATTAGTACAGTAGACAATTTGTCAACGATATCTGTCAAGACTTTGATTGTTTTAGTCGTAGAGGCCACAATTGACTTCAATTATAGAACTTCATTTGTGCAAACAACTTCGTTCTATTGCATCAATTTCAGGTTCTCACATGCATAGAAGTCAGTTGAACGCGAGGCTAGCTTTTAAAGATTTTCTGCCATATGTAATCCAAGACCTTCATAAAATGCCAAAATATATTGAAAAAGGAAATGGTTTGATTTAAACAACCAAAATTAATGAAACTACAAAGGAAATTTAAGATAATAACATGAACATACAATATAAAGAAAGCTAGAAAACTAATAACAAAGTGTTTTTAGAGTTGTTTGCCTCTTTATGCTACGTTTGGTTGCTGTCTCCAATATGCAGAGACAGAGCGAGACAAAAATTTAGAGACAAAACAGAACAAAAATTGGAGACAGTGAGGTGTTTGGTTGTGATGGACAAACCAGAAAAAACTGTCTCCATCTCGAGGACAGAAATGTGTTTGGTTGTAGTGGATAGAACATAAAATCAGTGTCAATGACGAAAATGCCCCTGTAGTATAATATGATTGGAAATATGTAATTCATTGATTATTTTATAATTGTATCAATATTTATTTTAAGTGTATTTGTAATATTTTAATTACGATGAAATAATTACAATATAATTAATTAAATTATTATTATTACTTAATTAATTACATTATATTTAAT
>JAOQML010000009.1:4962204-4977042 GCA_027568935.1 Erythroxylum urbanii | reverse complement strand
AAATATAATTATCAATTAATAAAAATATTGTAATTAATTAATAACAATATAATTAATTAAATTATTATGATTATTTAATTGCATTACATTATATTTAATTAAATTATGTTTTGTTTTAGGTTTTGAAGAGAAGGCATTTATGACATTTCACATATGTCTTTTGGTTCTGTCTCCGTTTCTGCATTTTTGTACCACAGTTATGAAAGTCACAAAAAATTACTGTCCTTGTCTTTGGAGTCGGAACAAAATTAAGTAGAGACAGCAAGCAAACAGGTCGGAGAATAAGACTTTTATGTCCTTATTATCTATTCTCACCTATAAGAACAGCAACTAAACGTTACGTTAGAGACTTTACTGAGGTTGTGTTTTATAATATGTTCAATATGTTAATTATCCTCTTTTCCTGCCGTGGTGCTAGTGAATTTATAATATTTTTAGCCTCAAATAAATTTGTGTTGTACTACCCACTTGTGTATGTTTTAGCTAACGACTTGTCATTTTCTCCTTAATTTAGGCCTCTTGTAACTGCTTTACTTCTAGCGCACTTCCCTATATTTTAGCTATCTGTCTACCATTATTTCCTTAACTTCTATGCTCTAGAATTTTGCCTCCTATAATTGCTTACTTTCTCATATTTTAGCTAACTGTCTCTTTGTACTATTTTTAAAGCACATGTCAATTATGTATTAATTGTTTAGAAATTTTGAATCTTAGACTTCTTACGTGTTTCTCATATCCATAAAATATCTAGTCGAATAAATTTCAAACCTTCTAGATTTGGACTATTTTCACTTCTTATTTTGAACTATTAATAGTATTATACTGATTTAAAATGTAAATTATTAGATAAATATTAAATAAGGATTACATTTTTTTGACCACTTTAAAAATTTAATCATGAGCTGTAACCATGTTGCTTACACTTAATATACCGTGTGTGACGACCAAAATTGAGCTCTAGAAATTAAGCTTTTGTTTAATAATTTTAACTACCTTCCTCGAAATTCGCCATTCCCTCACCAACGATAACCTTTTCTTTTCTTTTCTTTTTTTTCGGTCAACTCACCGTCAATAACCTTAATCAAACCTAAGATTGGATTCGAACTACTCGAGATCAAAGAAAGACAACTACTTAGGCAACCTCGATATTTGACAGTGACACCTCTTACAAATTTGGAAGTAGACTTTTTGAGCTTAGAAGGCGCTGTGTCCACTAATGTCTCCACCATTTATCTTCGAAGGGGTGATTCCAGACAACTCCACTTAAGATTTACCAACAAAACAGAAATTGATTGGTTTTCTATATTATTGTTCTTTTGAACACTTCTTAACACACTGAGTTGATAGCTTCTGGTGGTTTCAACTTTCAAGGTACATAAGATAACTTTTTTATTAATTTTATTTTGGACATGTACCGTCACTCTGTTGGGATACTATATTTCATAGAAGTATGTTAATTTGTCTTAATTTTGGATGGTTATAAACATCTGACACAAACTTGACAAAAGCATAGTTTATATTTCATTTCAGTGAACGATAATTGGTTGTTATTCTAGAATTATTTGGTTGAGGACAATGGGGATTGTCCCTTGACATGGTTACAACTATTAAGAGGTGCATGTGTTGCTTGTTTGCATCATATAAGCGACAATCATCATTTGAAACGAAGCGAAGTGTACAGCCTTACTCAATTGGTTAAGCTCAAAAGATTCCCAATTGTATAATTCAGTAGACAACTGCTTCATTGAAGCAAGTTTATCCAACTGAAACTGGACTACCATTCTTTTTAAGTTGTGATTTTCTTCCATCTGTTTTATTGGCTAAGCGTAAACATGAAAATTTTACCAACAATCACCATTGTTTATGTTTGAATCTTCTTAATTCCCTTGTAGAAAATTAAATGCTTCAATAGTATATCAGAGGTGGAGCTTTCAGGAACTCCAAGTGGCAGACCATAATGCCTTTGATAAAGAGTTATCAGGTTCGCGCATTTCATGTATCGATATTTTTTGGACCATTTTAATGTCCTATTCGTTTACATTTATTGTATTCCCTTTCCATTCAATGCTTCCAGCAGATCTCTTCATTGCAGAGTCATGATTATCACACACAATGACAGAATTTTATGAACAGAAAGAAAAATTACTTTGCTTTGGGTAAAGTTTACTTTCAATTTCTCTACTTTATTTTCCGCTTCTCAGTTGTCAGTTTTAAGATGTCGACAATAGAGCTATCAATGGGTATGTCGACAATAGAGCTGTCAATGGGTTAACTTGATTCTTTCCTCAAGCCACCAAAGAAGGAAGCACATCTTCCTCCAGGCTCTATCTCCAACCTCTCCTATGTTGTGAGCATGTGTGCATAGGATTATCTATATTATCTGTTCACAGGGACCTGAGCTAAGCTGGGAGACTCAGTCACTGGTTAAAGACTTCCTTTCTAAGCAACTACGAAGATTTCTAACTAATTACTCGAAATTTTAGTCCTGAAAAGAGCTTATGATTTGCACATGAATGGGGGATAATAACGAGAAAAGGAACAAGAAGACGAAACAAAATATTAAATAATCGATATTCTTTTATTTAGTATTCGTGGTCAATTTCTACATTCAGCAAATTGACACCCTATAACCTTCAGATTACTATTTAACTCGATAAGAAGCAGCACATCTTCTTTAAACATTTTACTCATAATCATACCACCATCAATTAAATCAACACCTATCCCTTTCCACTAGATTTATTTTAAACTGTTGCAATTGCGACATTAGTTTCCACTGCTTTCATGGCTTCAAATCTTGGCTCCTTGGCCTGGAATTTCAGTCCAGCATACAGGTTCATGTAGTCCTGAAATACGAATTTTGGGTACACTTGTTTCTTCTCTGCTCCTGTCTCTATCAAAGCTGGCGCTGGATAAATAACTGCATCGCTTCCAGGGTTGTAGAATGAAGCTATTGACATCCTTGTACCATCTGTCTGAGCAATCACTCTGTGCTCCACACTCTTGTACTTGCCATTGGTAATTACCTGAGGTTACAACATTTCCATGGAACTGAAAACTGACTGTATAGTAACATGTAGCAAGCAAGATTTGATCACATCAGAGTAATTGCTATACCTCAAGCTGGTCACCAAGGTTGACAACAATGGAGTGGCGCATGGGAGGCACATCGATCCATTGGCCATCTTTCAGAAGCTGAAGACCACTAACCTTGTCATCCTGGAACAGCAAGATGATGCCTCCAGCATCTGTGTGCGCTCTGAGTCCCTTGATCAGGTCTGGTTTCGGGCATGGTGGATAGTTGCTAACTTTGGTACCAAAAGTTGGACCCCTAGAACCATAAAAGGCCTTCTTAAGGTAGCCCTTTTCCAGTCCAAGGTTCTCAGATAACAAGCCCAGCAGCTCCTCCGCCAGTTTCTCCTTCTTCAAAGCAAATTCCTTCATCACCTTCCTGCAATATTAATTTTTTAGGGTCACTGTTAATAGTTGCAGAACTTTTGGTTCAAACACCAGTGACAGAGAAGAGATTCAAGTGAGAACAGTAAATGTGAAGAGGGGTCCGATAAATGTGTTCTTTTTTTTTTTTTCCATATACTGGTGGACTGTTGTTTATGTACACGGAGATAAAACCAAAATGTTAATTAACAGAGCTAACTACCGAACCTTCTTGAGATAAAAATAGTGGTTTATGTAGTACATGAAGATGCATATTCCATGGCAGATTCAGATTTCAGAGTCATTGTACATATCATATATATATGATGCACACTGAAACTCAAAACAATTCAACAAGTTGCAACTTTTAATAACCTGTACTCATCATCCAGATCAGGGATCAGCGCAATGTCGGAGTCAGGTAGATGGCGCAAGAAGAAGGTGCTCTCCCAGTCCATATCTTTGATCTCTGTTTTGACACTCTCAAGAGCCTTGCTTGCTACCAATTCCTTGAACCTCTGTTCCATGCATTTCTTGTAATGTCCTTTTGTAAGTCTCTCCACGGTATCCAAAAACTCAGGAGCAATTCCATGGTTCTGCACCTACAGAAACCAACAGTACATGTTGAAAGAAATATACCGGATGAATAATAAAACTTCTTGCTATAGAACATAATAAGTGCGGATTAGGTACCTCAAAAAAGCCCCAGTTTTCACAGGCATCTTTAATCTTTTCCTTGGTGGCAGCTCTCTCCTCACCATATAACTTTTCCATGTTAATCACTGGAAACTCCATCTCTCCAATCTCTAACAAGCTCTCTCTCTCTCTCTCTTTCTCTGAGTAAGGCTTTGTTCTTGTTAAATGAGTGGGTGCGCTATTTATAGAAGGCAAGGCATAGCCAGGCACGGTGGCGCCAAGAATGAGGAAAAAGTAAATAGGACTAACACCCAAACAAAAATGTTCTTCACGTTTAATAGACATTATGGTAAAAGGCACAGTGTTTTCTCGTTTACAAAAAAAACTCTTTGTATTTTAAAATTTTAATTGAGGGTTCTTTTTCCTAAAAATCTCTTTTTTTTTTTAAAAATAACTTTGTTTGACGATTAACGAATTTCGTTAGCAATTAACTGATTCTATAAGCAATTACCTCACAATGAATTAATATAATTGATTTGATCCGTAGATAATATCAACTATTTATTTAAAAAATTTTTATAAAAATAATTGTTTAATATTAGTTATTTATGTGTAAAATGATTTATAAAGTCATGACTTTATAAAATGATTTATAAGAATATGAGTATCATATTTTAACATTTCTTTGAATATTTTCACAAGAATTTAAATAGAATAAAAGAAGTCAACAACATCTTTTAAAGCAAAGGTATAATGTTCGTCATAAGAGCGTTTTCAAAATTAACGGATTGGATTCAATCTGTCAATTTAATCAGTTGATTACGAAACATAATTATCATCAATTTGACGCATTTAAATAGCTAAAAACTTTTAGTCTACCAAAAAATAATTGATAAGATATTTACCAAACAAGACTAATATTTAGTAAGACATATGTGATCAAATTTTTAATTAATTACAAAAAGTGTATTGAGAATTTATTCCACATATCTTTTATACTCAAATCACTCTAAATAACAATGACAATAATAACAATACACATGCAATGTCTAATAATACAACAAACGTACCGAGTCAAATAGAATTGTATAAATGCTTAATGAAGTTGACATAAAAGTAGAGTTTGGAAAACATAGTTATTTGATGTACAGGAGAAATTAAACTTTTTTTTAATTTTTGGATATGGAAAAATAACTGTCTTAAATTTTGATATTTAAATATCATGTTATATATAGTTTCTAATTGATGATTACTTTTAATATTAATCTTTATCGAAATGATCAATTGCATTTACCAGGAGTAGGTTTAGTGGTTTACATATCATATCATATCTCTATAATAGTAATTGCGAAATGGAATCGTATTATGCATCAGAGACTTTGAGAAATTTTACTATTGCCTCATTACTATTTGGCTAATATTTATTTAATAAATATGCAAAAATGATATTTGTGAATAAGTAAGAAAAACTAATTACCAATGGAGCTATCATGCATTGATAGCTTTCGGTCGGCATGGTGGGGCGCTGCAATGAAAGTAAATCTATCCAACTGTTGGATGCTCACTTTTTTTATTATGATAAGGAAACCAAAGTAATGAAAGTAAAGTTTTTGTTTCCTATTTATCTTTTAGTTTTGATAACTACTGAAAATTATTAAAATTGATTTGGTTTTTTTCACTTTTATTTGATTTTAATATTAGTTACATATATTATTTTATCTCTTAGCATCTCAAAAGCTAAGAGATGGCCTTAGTTAGGCTCCTGTCACGTACAATCGGGTCAAGTTGAGTGCACCTTTTCCATTTAAAGATCACACTTTAGTAATCTAGTCTTGCCTGCACAGCGTGCTCATTTTCCGCTAGCCACCACTTCAAAAGCACTTTTTTGTGTGGAGAAGTTCGAGTGGCATTAATCCGATTGCATGCATGGAACTGGGCACATGAGGTGGAATTATGTGAAGGAAACAAGTTCGTGGGGACGGAAAGTGAGGTTGAGCAAGAGAAGCACTACTCATGAGAAGCATAGCACATGCGATACTACGTTCATCGTCAACGTGGACCGCGGCTTTAGCCGTCACATACTTTTAAGAGTAAGCAATGCTCACGATTGCACCATCACCAGTTGAGCCCCGAGTGCTTAGCTCAAGGCTTTTTCTACTCATATCCAGAGCTAAGTATCAAATGTCAAATTTTGACTTTTGAGAATTAAGTAGGTATGAAGTTTATTACAGCGATTATATTTAACACTGATCATTAAAATGTCCTTATCATTAGCGGTGAAAAAAAAAATTCTAAAAGGGTGACATTCTAATCCTAATCATGATTCTTCTATAACCTAAAAATTTTTACACGGCATGACTGCAAATATTTAAACTTGGCTCTCTTGATTCAATACCATTTTGGTCATGTTATGATATTTATTCAATTATTAATAATTTTCTATTAGTTATATATTGCATTACTTGAATTCTAAATACCATATTTTCTATTAAATTATATATTATAGATACACTTTATTTAATTGTACATTACAACTTTTAGTTTCTAAATTATGGTAATAATTTTATTTTAATTTTATTAAAAGAGAATTTTGAAAGAAATGATGGGATAGTACAAATAAATATACATTCAAATCCTTACATGTTTTTCATCCTTAAGCAAAAGTTTCTTTTATTTTAAAACTTTAATAATTCAGTAGGTCTGAAATTTATTGAAATGATAACTGATAATGATATAATATAATTTGTATTCAGATTTTCCTTATCACTAGTTGTATTCTATTCGTAATCATATTTCTTTTATATCTTTCTACATAGATACTTATGTTTGATTTTTAGTATAAATTGCAACATTTTAAACTTGATTCTCCTACTTTAATATTATTTTTGTTATGTTTTGAACTTTTTTGAAAAGTTAAATGTATTAACTAATCAAAGGAAAGTAGATACAATTAAGGTAAGTCTATGATATAGTTCAGATTTCTCATGAAAGTCTCTAAGCAAAGTTAAAGGATGGAATGAATGTGGGATGTAGCTGGTGAGTCAATAGTTGTACTCTTAGGGAGTTGGTGAGCTCATGTAGAAGGATGATATATAGTTTGGATTTCCTTTGAAAGATCCTCATATTACACTCCCTCTAAATCTAGTGCATAGTGTTCTTTAGGGCAAGTTTAAGCACTATTTGATCCCCTCTAGAATAATTGCGTGGCCATTATATTATGCCATATAGATGAAAGATGAGGGATGTTGTAAAGCTAAACAATTGATTTCCAAATGTGATCAATGTAGTCGCATTTAAATAAAGATGGTCAATTTTCTCCTCTTCTAGGTTGCACAATGAGAAAATGAAGGAATATTAAAGAAATGAGTGAGGTGGGGAGCCTTCCTTTTAATAGAAGCCATAATATGAAGGGAATTCTAAGGTTGGATTGATAGAACCAAACTAGCTTGAACCATTTGACCCTTAGGGCTAACAATCTTCGTAAGATTTTAAAGGAGTTGTTAATGAACTTACCATCTGAATTCAAGTACCATCTTACTCTTTCTTGTACATCTAAGATAAGGTGAGTGTTAAGAATTGAGTTGGTCAATGAATTACTTGGCAAAGTTCTAATACATTCAACTCTTTTATTTATAGAATCTTTAACTGTTTGCTTAGAATTATGCTATATTAGGTATCTAGATCAACAATGTTCCTTAGAGGACTAATATATAGCCAATTATCATCTTAGAAATTTGTGGTCTTCTCATTTCCAACTCTAGTTCTAATAGAGCCTTTAATCAGTTCCCAAGCTTAAGAATTTATGAAAGCGTCCATAACGCACTAGCTTTTGGGAAAAAGTTCCAAAAGCTATCATATCTTAGGTAGTACTCATGAGGCCATTTGGTCCATAAAACTTTCCTATCATGAACCAACCCCCATATCCTCTTCAACAGATGCAGCTTGTTAATGATTATAATGGACAAAATGCCTAAACCACCCTCTCTTTTGGGTAAACAAGTTTTTTTCCACCTTACTTTGTCTAAGCCTTACTTGGTGCAATCACCTAAATGTAAAAACCTTTTCATCATACTTTTGAAAGATTTATTTATGCCCAATGGGATAATAAGATGTGTGGACCAGTGTATTTGAAGGTTGTTGATCACTGGGTTTAGAAGCTGTACTTTCCCAAATTAAGATTAAAAAAAATCTTTCAGCTTATTAGCCTTATCTGAATTTTCTCCAAAAGAGGGGAATAATCATTAAATGGGAGTCTTCTTATAGTAATGGGATACCTAAGTAATTAATCAGGAGCTTTATATTTTTCAAGCCTGAGATTATTAAGAATTAGGTCTCCAAGTGATGAGTGCTTAAAGATATGATTAACTTACCTTTTTCCTTATTGATTGGAAGTCTTGAGAGTTGGGTTAATGAATTCAAGAGTGTTAACATTACATATAATAAATTTAGATTAGCCTTAGAGAAGAGTAAAATATAATCTGTAAAGAGCAAGTTGACTATCTTTAGTTTCTTATAATTGAGATGGTATTTGGAGTTTCTTTCCTGCTAATATTTAGTCTTGTTATCCTAGTTAGTACTTCCATTCCTAAAACAATCTCCTTTCCTCAAGACTTCTACTACCTTAATCAACCTTATAAGTTCTCCATTGAAGAGTACACCATAAGTCATACTTGATATGCATTGTTCCACCCAACTAACAAAGATTTTAGTGAACTTAAAAGCTTTTAGAATGTTAATAAGGATGCTCCAATCCATTGAGACCAAGGCTTTGTTTAAATCAATATTTAAAGCACAATTATTTGGGGGAATGCTTCTTTCAATATCTCTTGAAAAGTTCTTAAACTAGGAGAACATTATCCCCAATTTGTCTATCCTTTAAGAAATCACCTTAATAATGGAACCACCCTGAGCCTATTTTCAATTAGTCTAAAAATAATTTTATAAACTATAGTGCATAAGAAAATAGTTAATATTTAAAAAAGCAAGGAAATGGGTTTTTGGGATATGACATATGAAGGTTTTATTAATTTCTTTCAACATTTTCCTATAAGTTAATAATTTCTTCACTATTTTAAAGACCACAATACTAATTATTGGTAAGCTTGTTGGAAGAGCAATTCATTCATTCCATCAAGATTAGAAGCGTTATTAGGGTTAAAGGTTTTAACCACTTCCTATATTTCTCTGTGACTAATAGGTTTAGCTAGTAAGTTCAGATCATTTATTGAAAGCTACTCACCAATTATGGATTGAATGATATATATGGAGGTGGATGTTTCCATATTTGTTCTTAGGACTTAAGAAGAGTAGTTATAGGCTTTTTTTAGCAGACCTTATTGAGAATTGATGTCTAACCCCATGTTATTCTTGATTGAAATAATCATGTTAGAAAACTTTCTTATAATAACAAAACTATGGAGAAAGGAGGTATTTTTTGACACCATCCTTGATTTATAAAGCTTGAGCTCTCTATTGCCATATAAAATAATTGTAATTCACTCTTTTTGTGTAGTTTAATAAAGCTTCCTTATCTTCCTCAATGAGAGAGCTATCACTGGGTGAAAGATAAAGATTTGCATACGCATTACAGAGATGTTCCCTTGCATTAAAGACTACCTACTAAGAGTCCTCAATTTTCCTTCTATTAATTGCTTTTAGCTTTTCATTCATCTTACTAATTCTCCTTATACATATGAAGAGCTTATACCCTTGACATTATAGTTAATAACCCAGATGGATTCTTCAAAGCCTTCCATATGAGTTAGAATAAAATTGAATCTAAATGGAAATCTAATTCTTGGAGTGTCTAGCAAGTTTAGGATCATAATTTGGATGTGGTTAGAAACCATATAGTTGTAGAAAGTTTAATGCTATCATGGAAGCTTAAAAACCATTGTTCATTCCTCAATCCCTTCTATCTTGTTTTTCAAGTACTAGTTTTCCTTTTATTTGTTAGAACAAGTATAAAAGGTTCACACTATGTTAATGTCAGTCACCTATATAAGCTAGTACATTCCCTTAAATCATTTAATTAATTTCTTAGGAAAGAGTTACCCTCAACTTCATTAGAGTCACCAAGTATGATTTAAGGAATGGATATTTTAGCTCCTAAATATTTTAATATGCTCCACACACTTACTCTTTGAAAGGAATGGTTATTGGCATATTTACTGTAATATGGAAAGCTACCTTCTCTTCTATTACATTAACTTCAAGACGTTTAAAGTGTTCATATAATATCAAGTTTATGACCTTAATCCTCTATTGATTTAATGAAATTACTATTCTCCCATAGGAATTTTATTGGTGGTTACTTATTATTGTCCAATTCATCTCAAACAACTTTAAAATCTTGCATTTGTCTTCTCTTTACTTGGTTTCTAAAATACCAATTATGAAAGGTTTAGCAACTCCAAGAAAATTGTTAAAAGTTAATTATTCTTTTGAGCAATTTAGCCCTTTAATGTTCCATGCTAATATAATCATAGATGCAAAAGTGATTTCGAAATATTTTTCTTTCAATTAGATCTCCTTTTGGCTATCTCCTTAAATTCATTTTTCCCACCTTGTTTCTGAGGCTCTCCTATTATTAACTGGTTATTTATTTTTATAGGAGACTCCTTATGCATTTTAGTTTGTATCGATATTACAATATTCAATATACATTTCATAAGGTTCGCATTAGAAGAAAACTTCAATTAACTCTAATGCATAGGCTAATATTACACTACCTTTTAGATTAAAATTGTCTTTATCCCTATCCTAACTTTCAGTTGAGTGCTCTGCAAGAAGATAAACATGTTTGTCTCAAGTTTAAAGATCCTCTGAGCAACCTCTTTTCTTGTCTACTTCTAAGTACAAGTTCAAAATTTCTTGGAATTCATGTATAGTAAACTTTCACCTTATTGGTTTCCAAATTTTATTAGTTTTTGGCTGATCTAGTCTTTAGTTATAAGAAACAAATATTGTGTCCTCAAATAAAGAACCATTCTCATCCAATTGTATAAGGGGGATGTGTTTAAGTCAGGGGTTTTGTGTTTCCATTAAAACATAAACATGCATGTAAATTACTCTCTTAAAGCTAATTGTTGCTTCTCAAGACAAAGGGGTTTGCTAAGGCAGCTAACAAAATGTCCGATATCTCTTACAATCCAATATTCTAAAGGAATATTATAGATGTTCACCCATAAAGGGACATATTTTGTTTTGATTTCCTAAAGATGTAACTCTGACTTCCATCTTTGGAGGAGTTACTTGGCTGTTAAAATTCCAATGTCCAACTTCTAAAATGCTTTATGCATGCTCAGTTAAGTCAAAATTAAAGAGAAAAATCCCATCTTCATTAAACAAGACCTCTTAAAGACCTTGTCTCTACCATTGGTATTTAGACCAGGGATTGAGTATGAGAAAGGGTGGCCTTTTGTACAAGGAAAATCTTATGGGAGTTGTGTCCTATTTGGAAGGTTTCTCCTTCAAAATGTCAATAGGTAGGTGAACAATAAAGGATCTATTGTCAAACTTAAGAGGGAAATAGTGAAGGTTTTGTTGGGGTGCATCATCTCCCAAGCTCTATAGCTAAGTTTTTTTTAGATTGGCCTAATCTTTTCCCATCCAGAAGAGAGGGGCTGAAAGTTTGGTAGAAGTATGAAAGATGACAAGAGAGGTAGTAGGGCTAGTAGGAGTAACATAAGTAGCGCTATAAGGAGGAAAAAGAAGAAGATTAGGAGGCTCAGTAAATGACATGGAGTTAACGTAGGAAATAAAGGAAAAAGATAAACCGAGGGTAGGGAAAGGCCAGAAACATAAAAAAAAGTGGGAGAGATGAAAAGAAAGATTAAGATTGAAGGAATGGATGGATGCTGGATCGATTGAAAGCTAGGCAAGGAAAAGCAATCTTAGAAGAGAACTAAAGCACCTAACATAAGGAAAATAACAACGGGGGCACTTAGGGGTGGGGGACAATGACAAGTCTAAGAATTGCTAAGCAAGAACTTGAATCAAAGCTAGAAATAAAAAAGGAAAAGATAAAGGATAAGTATTGAGGTGGGAATGGGAAAAATATGGCACCAAAAAGAGACAATTGGACTTTAGATAGGAAAGGATGGACGCAAAGTTGAGTAAGCTAGTAGGTAAATAAAGGTAGAAGAAGGAAAGGATGGACATAAAGTTGAGTAAGCTAGTAGGTAAATAAAGGTAGAAGAAGGTTTAGAGGGAAGGCAAGGGTTTTGTAGAGAGGGACATTCTAGATGGTATGTTTTGATATTTAATAGATTATTAATAATTTTCTCTATTAATTATAAATTAAATTACTTGAATCCTAATTTCTATATTTTCTATTTTACAAGTACTCCTTATTTAGTTGTAAATTAAATTTTAATTTCTTTTGCTAATTATAATTATATTTTAATTTTATAAGAAAAGAACTTTAGAAGAAATGGAAGGATGCTTATTATAAATAAATGTACATTCAAATCCTTACATATAAATTTATTTATCCTAAACATTCTTATACACTTCTTATAGACAAATGAAATGAACAATGCGATAGAAATTAAATTAAGGTCAAGTGATGTTTATGTGCCAAAAAAAAGAGATTGAGTATTCTTTTGATTAAATTTATAAATAAAATAATTTTATCAAAGAGATTATAAATACTATTTACAAATAAAGAGTCATTGTGGGTTTGGTAAATGTACACTTAATTATTAAAACGGAATAACATTTAGAAGATAATCCAATAATTGACAATTTTTTACACTAAAGCAAATATTGAGCATGAGGAACATCATATGCAATAAGATGAAAAGTACAGTGAAGAATAATAAGAAAACGCAGTTTTGATATGATAATCAATATAGTTAGAGACTATCACATAAGATTCCAAAACTTAGCACTTTAAAGACTATATTGTTAGAAAATGCTATAATGAAGGAAATTATATAAGGGGATACTCAATCATTTGATTAAATGCAAAAATTTAGAAAATTACCAAAAAATTCTTACTTAAAGGCCTTCTCAGTCATTTAACAAGCTACCCCATAGACAAAACTTGTATAGTTCAATAACAAACTCCCATGAGCATCTTTTATCTTTTAGTAAGTAGTAAAACAAAGGCTAAGGATCATGGATAGGATCATGGATAGGATCAAAGATAGTAACACTAACAACTTATGCTCTAAATTTTATAATTAGGAGATGAATGATTGAGCCACCTCTTTTCTAAATGCAAGTACTCCTTAATTCTATAGCTAATTCTTGACTTGGAAGGTATGAAGGTCATTGCTCAATAATAGAACTAACTCCTCTACAAATATAGAACAACCAATGCCATCTATTATTCTGAATTAGAGATAGATTCTCTTAAGGCTGTAAAGAAGTTAGTGTTACATAAAGGCCCTAAGTCATGCCAATTATCAAACCAAAAAGTTATGTTCTTCCTATTGTCGGCCTCATGCTTGATATGAGGATGCATGAAGGGTTTCATATGTAAGATCTATTGAAAAGTGTAAGATTGTAAAGTAGTTTGAGAGATAGACCAAATGCTTTTTTGTTTGATGTGAAACATGTGAACCTGTCTTAACCAAAGCTTTCTTTGTCCTAGCATAACCTCTGCAGTCTTTTTGCCAACAAAATTTTGCTCATTGTGCTTGCTGAGTTGATTCTCAATCCTCTATACTGCTTAAGAAGACATATGACACTCCATTTAACTTTGGATAATTTTCCACCACTAGAATTCTGTCCATTTTAGATGAAGTATCTAATACTTTTATCAATTTTCTTCAGGGCCCCTTAAGGAATAGCTAGATTTGATAATCGGTATATATGCAAATTAATTATTAACAATGGTGATGGCCAACTATACTCTACCTCCATATCATAAGAATATGTTATTCCATTGAGAGAGTCTTCTGCTGACTCTTTCAATAAGAGGTCTGCAATTAGCTTCCCTAAGCTTCTTTGTAGATATGGGGACTCCCAAAAAAGTGAGAGGTAGTTGGTGTACACTAAGTCCAACGTCTACTATAAAAGTAATCAAAATTTCACAATTTTTTCTAAAAAGATAAGCAACACTCTTGCTTGGGTTAAACTTAAGCCTAGAGACTTCCTGAAAAACCTACAAAGCTTTCAAAAGTATTTCAATAGAAATAGGATCACTACCACATAGTATAAGTAACACATCTATAAATGAGAGTTGAGTAATCCCAAGACCACCACATCTATAATGGAATTTGAATTTAGAAATTTCCTTTATACACATTTGTGTAATCCTTTACAGTAAATTCATATCAATGGAAAATAGATAGGGAGAGAGAGGATGACCTTATCTAAGTCCTCTAGTAGTTGAATAAAATTGAGAAGGTTCTCTATTCATCAAATTTGAGTAAGAAATAAATGTTATACAATAATGAATCCATTTGATGAACTCAGATGGATAAACTATAGGTGATATTGTATTCATAGTCGTCGTTCTTCTATAACTTGCAACATGGACACTAATGTTTGATTTTTAGCATAAGGTGAAAAATTCCAAACTGGTTTGTCTTACTTTAATCTCATTTTGGCTATTATGATATTTAAAGAACTATTATTTATTTTTTCTATTAATGATATTTTGCATTACTTGAATTGTAGTTACTAGATTCTCTATCTAATTATATATTAAAATATTATTTATTTAATTGTAAACTACAACTTTTAATTTTGAAATTATGATAATAAATTTATTTAATTTTATTATAAGAGAATTTTGAAAGAGATGATAGGATG
>JAOQML010000009.1:4941614-4960792 GCA_027568935.1 Erythroxylum urbanii | reverse complement strand
TGTGTGCTGTTGTCTTTGTATGAAAATGGATTCCATTTCAATTATGCAGGCTGCTTTTTGGAAGATCGGTTTCTCTCCAGGGACATATAAACTAATAAAATGTTGTTGATATGACGATTCAACTTAACTCTTAAAGTCAATCAAATATTTATATTGATGTAGGTCTAACCTTATTTTATAAACATTTGTTTGATCAATACTACTAAATATAAGCTCTAGAAGTCTATGATGTCTTTATAGATCAAAAGAAACGAAGATTAGCTGGAATCACGGCAAGAACTAATGAATTGGGGTTGTTTTTGGAAGACATACCTGTGTTTGAATTGAACAAGCCCTTGTCAATGATGAACCTAGTTGTGTGGATGAACATGTAAGTTTTTGTAACCGTGTATGTTTTGATTGATGATGCTTGAGGTTAGACACGACTATGTCGTCGATTATGTAAGTCACTAACATCGTGTATGTTTGCATATCGACTTTTGAGGAATAATTCTTGGACACGATAGCATATTGACTTTTGAGGAATAATTCTTGGACATGATCACCATACATGGCCATGTGAGCGACATTTTGAATAAAAAACCTTATTTTTAAGATATAAAAGCAAGATTAAGGGGAAATAGTTACATAAGATTAAAAAAACAATATAAAAGAAGAGCTTTTGAGTCTAAATAACATTCTTTAACAACAATTTTATTAAGGTTTGATTTTCAAGATTTGTTTGGAGCAGTATTAGTTTGAATATCAGATTATACTTAATCCTAAAATCCTATTGGATTAACTGTGATTGTATTGTAGGTTGTCTAGAGTTAGGATCAATAGCTCAGAACTTAAAACAACTGTAGAATTGATATTTGATTTAGTGGATTTTCTTACCAGTTTGTCACGTGATTTTGTTTCTTTTACACTAAATGGTTTTCCATGATAATTCGTGTGCTTTATTTATTCTTATATCATCTATATTGTTTGAGTACTTTAATATTGGTTGAGTGTCTTTATTGAACTTATGGGTGTTATACTTGGAGTCCAACAATTGGTATCAGATCTATAGATATAGATAATGACAATAACTCTATTGTTAAGTTGACATCAACGAACTACTCAATATGGAGACCTATGATATAAGATCTTTTATATTGCAAATATCTTTATGATCCAATCGTTGTGGGAAAAAAGTATAAAAAATGATGTTCCATTTAAACTGGAGAAAATGAAAAATAAAGCGTGGGAAACAATGAAGCGAAAAACCTTGGAAACAATTAGATAGTGGATTAATATCAACATATTTAATCTTAAGAGTCTAATTCTTTAGAGTTGTGAAAGAAATTGGAGGATCTTTATGAGAGGAAGACTACTCACAACAAAGCCTTCTTGATAAAAATGCTTGTAAACCTGAAGTTAATGGCTGGAAAATTAGTATATAAGCATCTTAGTGATTTTCAAGATATCATCAACAAGCTAAACATTACAAAGATCATCCTCAATGATGAGCTATAGGCTTTCTTCTTGTCGAGTTCCTTGTCAGATATACCACTTTTGAAAGTTTTATATAGAACACTTTAATACTAGAAGTATACAGATCATAACTTATAGTACTAAAGGTATCGTTCCCACGAGGATAAACTAGTCACCTAACAACTTGAATGCACTTTGTCTAAGATAATAAAAGATTGATTGAATTGAAATAAATTACTGAAATTGAAATAACTAATAAAACGAAACAATTGAATAATTGAACTACCAATATGAATAAAGTTAATTAAAGTTAGAAACTTCATAATTATTCTATCCTTGTTTTATCTCCCCTTTATCTTGTTGATCTAATTATGCTTGATGCTAGATATGCTAAGGTTTGATTAGTCTTTCTCGAGATCTAATCAAGTAATCCCAGTTGAAATCGATGATAATAGAATTGTAACTTCTTGATTCACAAAACTATACTTAAATATTCAATTGGATTTGAAGCAATCCCAAGGATTATTAATTCCTTATTAAATTCTCTCTCCATTTGTTTATTAATCTAATTTTTATAGGTCTATCAAGCTATCAACTCTCATTACGCATGTTAACACATATGACTTGATTCATTCTCTCAATTTATCACCAAGTATAAGTATAAAAAATATCACAAGCGTTGATATATCAATTGAATTCAACAAGAATTAGGCTTAACAAACCAAATCAAGAATAATCCCTAATATCAATTTAGAAACCCATAATCATGTTTAACATTCTATAATCCAAATCAACATCCAAGGCAATGAAATATATGAAGGGAAAAGAAAGAAAAATGTTTGTGTCTTAATCTGGAAATTCTGAAGCTTCTGTTGATATCTCCTCTTTGATCTTCTTTGAATCTGATGGCTGTGTTTTTCTTTTCCCTGCCAAGATCATGGGAGGTGCCATAATTATGGCATGACAGTTTCAAGCCCTTTGTCACAATCATGCATGGGGCCGCGATTGTGACAAAGAGCCACATGTAGCTACCTTGTTTGCCACGATCATGCCATGCTTCAAAATCTTCCTCTTTTCTTCAACTTTCCTATTTCCATTCACTCATAAACAAATCAAATACCCTTGAAACATAAATTTGAGATCAAATTCTAGCTCTAAACCGATCAAATCATTAAAACATATAAAAAACTAAAAATAACATAATTCTAAGTCCTAAACACAAGACTATCATTTAATAAAACACTTAAAAATACAATCAAACCTCTAGAAAACATACTGTAATCTACACGTATCAACATCTCCACACTTAAATCTTTTCTTGTCCTCAAGAAAAAAATAAAAAAGCAAACAAACAAACAAAATACAAAAACATATGAACAATCAATTATGCAATAATGCAATAATGGTACAATAACATCAAATCTCATGGAATTAACTTAACCTCAAACATCAACCACTTCAAAAATGCCAACATAATAACTTATTACTTCAAGATTAAGTTATACATATCAATAAAAATGTTAACACCATATTCATACACCTATGGAACTTGTAAGCATGCACTTATTATTATTGATCAATTAAAAAGGTGGAATATCACTAACTAACTTTTCATAAAAATTCTTGCTATTTTTAAAAGATCAGTATGTTTAATTTTATTATAAGTACTATATTTTTATATTTTCTTTAACGATAACCTAGTCTTTTGATCCAAAGGAAAACATTTATCTTGAATGTCCCCTGGTTACTCAACTAGCGTACATTTTTTATTTATCTTAGTTAAAGAACCATTCTAGCCTTTTGACTTGAAGATAAACATTTTGTCATGAATGTGCTCGGTTACTCAACTATATCACAACTCTAAACTGACTACGAGCTCTATTCTTAACCCAATTTCTTAAAAAGGGCCAATGAAATAGGAATTTTACTTAACACATTTTAAAAAAAAATTTCTTAACCTACCTCATTTCTTCTTAATTAATCATTCTTATGAAAGGGTACTAATGATGCTAACCAATTTAATTTAACATAACTATAAATGTATCCAAAAAAGTGTCACAAAGTGAAAGAATTGGTTTCATATCCTAAATAACATACATATTCATTCCAAAGATACTTAAAACAAAAAATTCACAAGTTAAAATGCCTTTACAAAAGTAAGCCAATTCCATTCAATTCATGACACTGACACTGACACATTCACATAATGCACACATCATGTAAAAAAATGTTCACACTATGCTAAACTAATAAAAAATAACACAATACAAATGCCCATTTCAGACACAAATGATATGTCAAAGCATAAACATCCCCATATTAGAATAACACATTGTCCTCAATGAGAGAAAAAATACAAATAAAGGTAAATAACAATAATGAAAAAGTAAAAGCAAGAAAACTTATGGTGATGCACGTGTTGATGGTGTTAGCGATGGAATTTGGACACCTTGGACAGTAAAATATTTAAGTATTTTCTTCGTTTGATACTGCTATTGACACTTTTAGCACATGAACCTCCTTTAGTTGTGCCTCCATGGTGTCCAGAAGATCTCCAAGCACTTGTTATTTTCTTCCATTTTGTTAAGCACGTTCTCCCATCCTTTCTATTCTTCCTCCTATTCTTCCATTTTGTTGTGGCGATGCTAAAATGGAACTCACCAATCCTCTCTCATGTTTAAGCTTTGAATTTGAACTGATATCTCAAAGTTCCATACTATGGCACTCTAAGATCTCAGTTTGTCTACATTATGTATTATTTAAAAACTCAAGAAAAATAAGGGTTAGTCCATCAATAAAAACGCCATAAAAATAAGCTAGTGCTATGACAAGAAAACCCATACCTAGATAGTTACTTTTCCTATTAAGAGAAGTAGCTATCATTTGAAAAACGTGGGTGGATGAACAAACTTGAATTTTATGGTCCATGCACCAAAGGATAAATAAATCTTTTATAGAACATTTGTTATTTAAGTTTTTTCAAAAGCAATTTGACATTAGAATTTATGTAGTAACAAATTTTCAAGATTCTAGATAATAGTATTAGGTGCATTTTTCGAATTAAACCCATCCAACCCTATTAATTTTTCCCAATATTTTGTAGCATTAAAGTTTTCATATTTTTTAAATAATTTTTTATTTTGGAAAACCACATATTTCTTCCATAACATTATAATCCACACTATAGGGATTTTTAGATAATTGAAACCAAAGTTATCTTTCTTTCACGAGTTAAAATGTCAAGTAATGCAAAACTTAAAGGTTAATTCTTCAAACAAAGTATAATCAAAACATATAAAAGTCTCATTGAATTTTAGCACTTAAAGTGTCAATTTGGCTTTTCAAATCTAGATCTTCTAAGATTGAAAAATCAAAATGACATGGTTCTGTAATAATTCTGGAATAAAGGGTTTGAAATTCTTTACCTTCTTCTTACGTGAATATTGGAAATGGCACTCCAAAATCCTTTACTAATTCATGTGCACCATCTCCCAGCACTTTTGCTTTCCTTTTCGGATTTGATTTGTTTGCTTGATTTTTGGAGCCGTTGGAGGATAAAACCTGTAAAAATAGCCAAGATTACACAATAAAATATAAAATAAAACCAAAAATGTGGAAGAGAGAAGTGTAGAGAAAATCAAGCAAAACCTACTCAAATGATGTGATTTTATGTTGAAATCACTAGATTTATGTATAAATACTGTTAATTTAGATGGAAAATGAAAGAAAAGATTAGAAATCAAGTGAAAGTGAAGTCAGATTTGAAAGAAATTAGAGAGTTATAGAGGTGGATGTTAGTTTAGAGAGACAATAAGAAAGGTGGAAGAAGAGAAAAAAAGTATTTAAAGGGTTAGGGTTGGAAAAGAAAGGCAAACTAGGTTTTTTTGTATATGGGTCACGAAAGGGTGTTATATTGAGATGCCGCGATCATGACAGAGATGTTGATTCCTCAGTTTCCATAATCGTGGGAGTTGCCAAAATTGTGACAAGGAGGCTTCTCTCTCACACTGCACAATTATGCATGATGCCACGTTCATGGCATGGCTAGAATACTCCATTTTTGCTAGTTTTTGCTCTATTTTCATCATATCCCCTGAAACTTCTTCCCTAACCTATAACAACTTTTAAAATACGAGATTTAACAATCAAATCTCTCCAAATGTAAGAAAATAAGAAACTTGCATGTTAGAATTTATTGAAAATCTAAATAACATAACATGCCAATTTATGAACTAGAAACAAAAATAATAAATCTATCCTAATTCTTGGGTTACATCTCAAGTAGTGTTTGTTTAATGTAATTAGTTTGACATAATCTTCACTTCAACTATCAACCTGGGTGCCAAATTAGTGGCTTATTTCCATTTATTTTTATGTATAACAATTTAATATCCTGAGAACAAACTATAAATTGTAAGATAATAACAAAAACATAATATATGAAATTACTTATACCAATTGACTCCAATAATGCCTTTATCAATAACAAGTTTTTATCCCGAATCTTCAATTGAACGAAACAACTTGTATTATGGGAGGCAAAAACTATTCATCTTTAAAGCAAATACCAATACTTCGTTAATAGTTTCCAAAATTTGCTCCTTTAAGGATTTAACTACATCAATTCTCATACACGAACTACCCTCCTTCTAATTATTTAATACCTTATTCATATTGAATTATAATTGTTTATCACTAATCAAAAGGATGAGGTTGCCTTCATGGACATCTATTGAAGCTCTTTTAGTGTTTAAAAAGGGTCTACCAAGAATTAGTGGATAGTTTTGATCCACTTCAAAGTCTAGCATGACAAAATCTATAGTAATAATAAACTTGTCCACTGTTACATGCACATCCTCCACCATACCAAACAGTGTCTTTACAGATTGATCCACAAACTGAATAAGTATAGAAGTCAACTTGACATCTTGAATGATTGATGTTCACGGTTAAATTAATTCCATAAGATTTGATGCCATTGTATCATTATTTCATATGGCATGAATGTGTGATTTTGTGTTTTTTTGTTTTGTTTGTGCTTGTTTTTCTGTTTTTGCCTAGAGATAAGCAAAATTTTAAACGTGGGGATGCTGATAAGTGTAGATTATACTATGTTTTTCTATGTGTTTTAATTTGTTTTCAAGTGTTTCTTAGAAGATTATTGTGTGTATAATCCTATAATTATGCTATTGTTAATGTTTGTTTATGTTCTTAGCATTTGTATGGTTTAAAGAATGAATTTAATCTTAATCTTATATTTCAAGAGGTGTTTGATGTGTTTGTAAGTGTTGGGAGTCAGGAAATTGAAGAACAAAGAAGATGTCAGAAGCTTGAAGGATGTCACGATCCTATATGGGAGTCACAATCATAACAGGCGTGCAAGGAGTTACATGGCTCTCTATCACTATTGTGACAATGTGAGTCATGATCATTATAAAGGTTTTCCATGCTCGAATTTTTTTTGTGTTTTTTAGGGTTCAAGGCTATTTTTGGAATTAAGCAAAATGGGAAAACCCTAGACATAATCTAGAACCCTAAAGCAGTACATAAGAATGTGAAAAACAAAAAAATAAGGCAACAACCATAAACCAAAGTAGATCAAAGTGGAGAGATCAAAGAAGAGCTTTAAGAAATTCCAACATTCCAGATCAAGGAGTCAAACAATTTTTATTCATTATCCTTGGTGTGTATTTCTATTTCTATAATGTATAACATGCCTATGGATTTATAAATTTAGATTATAAATTATTCTAGAATTATTTTGTGAACTTTAATTATTGTTGATTTCAATATATCTTGAATGTCTGTGATAGTTGTCATACATATACTTGACAATAAATCAACAAAGTGACTCAAAGTGATTAGTGTTAGGTTGCATAAAGAGAGTTGGTAATTTAATAGACCATAATTATTAGATTAACGATAAATCAAAGAGAGATCTTGGTTTTGAATAAGTTAGGAATAGTTTTATGATTGAGAAATTACAAATTTGTAAATATCGAATTCTATTAGGGTTAATTGATTAGATCTAGAGAGAGAGAGATTAATCAAAACCTTAGAAAAGCTACAATCAAACATAAATTGGATCGACAAGAATAAGGAAAATAAAATAAAGACATAATAGTTAATAAGTATTAAAATTGATCAAATCCTAATTTAAATGACAACTTACTTGTTTATTTGATTACTTATTTAGTTTGATTATTTGTTTTAATTTTTTTTTATTTATTTTAATTCAAATTAATTTCTTAGTAACGTAGAAAAAGTTAGAATCAAATTGTTTAGGTGTTTATAATCCTCTTGGGAATGGTATCTTTTGATACTATAAGATAGAATCTGTATACTTGCAATATTGAGAGTTTTATCATATATAAACTTACTCAACAAATACACCCCGTGTTTTCTCATTCTTAACTATGTTTTGCCTAAGTTTTAGTAGAAATTTCAATTCCTCTTTTATCTTTTAGAGAGATAAACTATCTTTAGCCTCCCTAAGTCATACATAGGGTACTTTAGTACATATTTAGAGCTTTCTTTACCAAATTTCTTAGCTTCATCTAGATATTTTCCTATTACACCCCTATTTCCATTATTTAGATGCGTTTTGAAATATTAAATTCTATGAATTATTTCTTATGCATATTTGATGATTAGATATCCATTATGCATTACTTTTAGGGTGCTAGAAAAATGACTTATATGTTCTTTATATGATCATAGATATGACTCATATAGGTTATTCTAGTGCCTTAATTTTAATGATTGATCATTTTAGGCTACATAATGGGATAAAGGACAAGAGGACTGATATGTTAGCATTATAGGATGTAGGAATCAGTCACGATATGTATGAATAATGAAAACATGACATGAAAGTATTATTAGTTGGTTACATTCTATTTAGTGGCTCATTTTTATGTTTTACATATTATTTTTCACTATACACCAAATTTACACAATTTTGTGATATCATTTAACTTTTCATAACCTCAAATATGTTTTCTTTTAGGAATCACGCCATGGAAAGGACTTAAGGACCACCTAGATGACCCAAAAGAGTTATACATCAACTGTTATGCAATAATAAGGATAGAGTGGACACCACAGCCTCTTTGGCGCACACCATAGCCTCAAGGATGCACCCTCTAAGGAGGTAACAAAGGCTAGTGAAAATACCCCTAACATTGCCACTGCCACTACCTCTAATAGATCCATAGGTTTGTTCAGAAGAGCGAACATTGTTAGATCACCTGCTTCTCCATTTCACTACAAGGGTAAGTAAAAGAGGTACCAAACCTTCTGCACTAAATAGTTCAAAGTACACTTCTTTATTGATTAGGACATTCTTAGATAGGTTAATCTCACTAATAAGATGTATAAAATAATTTCATTTGATAGGTGGTTTGACTTCTTTGATTATTATAGCACATTCTATCAAGAGCTTATGTTAAAGATTATACGCACATGATAAGTGTGAATTGCATCAAACCTTCTGCACTAAATAGTTCAAAATACACTTCTTTATTGATTAGGGCAATCTTAGATAGGTTAATCTCACTATAGATGTATAAAATAATTTCATTTGATAGGTGGTCTGACTTCTTTGATTATTATAGCACATTCTATTAAGAGTTTATGTTAAAGTTTATAAGCATGATAAGTGTGAATTGCATCATATTTTAAGGCCTAGTTTGATATGTTTTTTAAGTGTTAATTTAATCGTTAGTATGTGTCTAGGTTAGAATTGTGTTAGTTTGTTAACTAATTGCGTTTAAGTGTTTTTATGGGTTAGTACAAGTCTTTGAGCTTAATTATTATGTGTTTAAGATACGTTGATGTGTTTGTTAATGTTGTAGGATCAACATCAAAGAATGAAGAAGTTTTTAAGACACTATTTCGACCCACGATCATAGCACAACAGGCCACGATTATGACAAAAGCACTAGAGTCAACCCATATGCCACGATCATGACAGAAGCCTAGGATACTACCTGTTCGTGGCCTAATTACAATGATCAATGATAGAAGGCTCAGATGTGGCCCACGATGGTGGATGCTTTGTGCAGATGCGTAGACACTAAAAAACGTCAAGTTTTGAGAGAGTTTTTTGGACCTTTCAGACCTCAAAAACCCTAGGTCTGCCTAGAAAACAAAACGTATATAAAGAATAAGACAAAGAAGATGAAGAAGCTTTTGCATAAGCCACTTTAGAGAGAAACCCTAGAGAGAATTGTTGAAAGATTAAGAAAGAGAAGAAGGAAGAGAGAAGTGGAGAAGAAGCTCACATCGATGTACTTCCCAAATTTAGAGTTTCCCGACATCTTTGCTTCCAGTCTTCGTTTAGAATCGTATTTCTGTTATTTCCCATTTTATTATTGTATAGAATTGGGAATAGCAGTTTAATGATAGGATTGTGAATGTTGAGATATTATATACTCACCTTTGGGTTTTTTAATCTTTGATTTAATAAAATCTGATTGTTTTATGTTTACTGGATTTATTGTGATTGATTTATGTGATAACATAATTCGATAATAGATTGAGAGTGTGAATCAAATGAAAAATATTTAAATTGGGATAATAAGAGATAAGTGATTTAATAAGAACGAGAAATTAATAAAATCAGTAATTGTGTGAAAAGAGATCTCACATAGGTTCCCGATAGTTTATAAGACAACATCATATCTAATTAGAGTTTTCGATAGATTGTTAATTAAGAAATTGTGATTTTCCATAATTTGATTAGGGTTTATAATTTATGGTTAATGGTTATAACTTAAGAGAGAGTAATCAACCCTAGGATCATCTAGGACCAATAATCTGATAATTTATAATCGATTAGGGTAGCGTCAAAGATAGGTAAAAATTCTTCTTACTCTCAATTGATTGTTCCTTTAGGTTGATTCTTGAGTGTTTGTTGCAATTGCTACTTTGTTAATATTTTCGTAATTGATTATTGAAATTGAGTTACGTGATTGAATTAAATTCTTACCTTAGTTTATTAAATTTTGAATTACTGCGAATTATTTTGGCCTTAGATTTTAGGATTAGATTGTCCCTCCTCGTTAGATCGACAACTTAAGTACTATACGAATGATCCTTACGCTTGCGAATTATCAAGGTTATTGATTAGATCTTACACACATCGGAAAACCATGATCAAGGTTTTTGGCGCAGTTGTCGGGAAGGTGATTAGTTTAGTTTTATAGTTTAAGGCGTTTAGTTTGTTACTAATTTTTGTTTTCATTCTCTCTTTTTTACTTTTGAAATTGTGCTCTTGTATGAACACAAGATTCACGAGAGGTTCAAGTCATGTAGTTGAAATCATATATTTAGACATCAGTCAACTAGAACGAACCATTAGGAAAGCTCAGCTTGAAGAAGAAGAAATCATGAAATCAAAAATGGCCGAGGCATTTCATCAAAATTTGGACCACGGAGCCAACAAAAACTGATAACAACGGACCCTTATGGACTTAATGAAACTAGGGTTCAATGCAGCTAACCAAGGAGTAGCTAGGCCACCCGTACAAGTAGCATCATTTGAAATCAAACAAGCCCTCTTAGTCATGCTTTAACAAAACGTGTCATTTTATAGACTAACGAAAGAAGATCCTAATGCACATAAATGAACTTCCTTGAAATCTGTGTTCCTTTTAGGTATCATCAAATGTTAAAAAATGTCGTTAGAATTAGGCTCTTTCCCTTTATCCTTAGAGATAGACCAAAGGCATGGTATCATTCCCTCAACCCAGCCAATGTCACGACTTAGGATCGCCTAGTTTATGCTTTCGTAGACAAATGTTTTCCCCTGACTAAGACGATTAAGATAATCAAGGAAATTACTAACTTCCAGTAAATTGACTAGGAATCGATCTACAAAATATGGAAAAGATACAAGGATTTGAAACAGAAATGCCCACGCCATAACTTACCCAAGTAATTATTGTGCAAATATTCTATAAAGGAGTAACCCCATGTATATGAGGCACGATTGACATAGCTTTAGGAGGATCATTGATGAGAAAGACAGTTGATGAAGTGGAAGAGCTAATAGAAGAGATGGTGACTAATAGCTGTTGGAGTTATGTAAAAATAGTGCCCTGGAAAGCAAGTGTATTTACAAATAACTTAATTTTTTTCAATTACTTTTGTAATGAAAATATTTATTATTATTAAAACAAAAGAATTTGGTTTTATTTGTATGAGAATTATATATCTAGTCATAAGGTATCAAGATTCTTTTGTAAGTAATATACTTATACATGGAGATGTATGGAAAACGTGTATATTATTATAATCTAAATTAGTTGATTCACAGTTGAATAATCAAGTTGGTCACTTAATTATGGTTTAGACTGTAGTGTTGTGATTTATCATTGTGTAAGTAAAAGAGTTTACTTCAAGGGAATGATGAGTTTCATATCATGATAGTAGTTGACTATCGATAATGGCACTATTAAATGAATCTAGATTTAAGTATGCTTTAAGGAATAAAGTGGGCCATTACTTTAATATTAAAACATACACCTTACCATTCTATTATTACGAATCACAACCTTGATAAGGAGTGAATTTATATGTGTTTCATTATAATTCTTGATGTGATTGGAATGGATTTATACAGAATATCAATCCAGTGTCTGCATGTTGTAATTATTAATTGAAACATGTATTAGGGAACGTTCACTTAAATAAAGAATTTATAGTGATATCATCACTTTTAGATGTTTTTACAGAGTTAGGTGATTAATCTGGTGCCAGTAGTTTGATAGACTAGCTACCCATCAAGTCTTAGCACTAAGATGAGATCTTGTGTGTTAATTACCATATAGAGTAAAACAGGAGATCTAGAAGGAAAAACTAACATAAGGGCAAAATGATAATTTCACCCTTTCTTGAGTGGATGGCTAAAATATGGTTCATAATAAAGTTTGCAACTGGACATCTTATTTGAAACATGTATTCTTATAATATTTAGTAATTCAAGAGTTGAAGCAATTGTCTTTAGTGGAATGACATTTGGTTAATAAGCTAAAATTAATTCTAATGAGATTAAAATAATTCTGGGCTTATTGGAGCTTGAATTATATAAGTCCAATTATATTTTCCATTTAGCTTCTAGGAAGGTTATCAAGAAAAGTAAGAAATATTAATAGAGATTTTAAAGCCCATGGTTGAATGTTGGGCTTACTTTAATTAAAAGCTCAAATGAACATTTAATATTAGGCTTGACTTTCGTTTGATTTGATTAATTAGATTAATTAAATTAAAACAAAGTTATTAAAGAAAAAAGGAGGGTATATTTCAGTTTTTTTTATACCTAAATGTGCAGCTGCACATTTAGCATTGAATTGTTAAATTAAAGATGGTTTTATCATGCTTTATCATCATTAAATGGAGTAATGATCTTATCATAAATGGATTAGTGGTTGTCTTTTAATGATGTCATGTAATGTAACCTTTTAGCATTCATTTCATTAAAGAAAGGAAGAGGTGCACTTGATGTATTCTCTCTTCTTTCTTTCATCCATACCAAAAATGAGAAGGTCTCATTTAGGTTATTAGTCTTTTCATATAGCCATCTTAAATAAATGAGAAAAGTCTCATTTATTGGCTTCTTTATGATTGATTAAAGAATAAAATGATGCATTGGATGCACATCACATCTTTCTTTCATGATAACCGAAATTAACAAGGAGAAGAAGTGTTCAAGAATTTAGTTTTGACTCACTCTCTCCTCTCATATATGGATAGCCAAAACTTGAATAAGAAGAGTCTCATTTTTGGCTTCTTTCTTCTAAGAAAAATCTCCTCAAAATACTTCTTCTCTTTTCCCACCAAAGGATCTTGTTAACCAAGTTGTCCAAAAAGAACAAGTGGTAGATCAGATTGGTCGGGGATACAACAATAAGGAGAGGATACATTGAAAAAGGAAAGGATACAATAGAGGTAAAGCTATAGCAAGGATTTGGAGAGGATACAAATGCAAGGAGTAAAAGTTGTAGCAAGGAGTAGGTATATTTCTACCACCTTGTTTTTATGTAAATTATCTTCTTTATACCATGTCATGTATAGCTGAAACATGTTGATTTGGTTATGTTATTTTAGCTGCGTTTTGATTTCGAAAAAGTTTTGAAATCTACCATTTAACCAAATCTTGTATGTTTTTGTTTTTGATCCAACAATTAGTACTAAAGCCATTTTCTTATGCATGATTTCAGTTCCTATATGTGATGCATGGGTTGGCAATTAAATATTGTATGATGTATAATTTTATGTGATAGAAATATATATATGTATGTTTTGTTGTTTTGGTTGTCTATAGAGTATAGTTTTACCTTGTAAGTTTTTCTTCGTTTGGTTTCTAACAAGGACGGTGGCCTATCATCGTCATGTTTCCTCCTTGGTTTCATTTTTTTGTTTTCTTTGATTTTGTAATGTACAAAATTTGGTTGTATAGAAGATGAAGCAACCATGGATCAAAGAGAAGCATAGGTAATGGTTTCAGTGTATCCTTTGGTGTATTGGTAAAGTTTCGATTTTATGAAAATAAAAGTGTTGGAATTTTGTTTTAACAAAGTTTCAGTTTTGTGAAAACCAAGGTCCTAGAGTTTTTGTTTTAACAAAGTTTCGGTTTGATGAAATATAAGTGCCAGAATGTTTTTTGAGTGTAGGTTTTACCAAAAATAAGTGTTGTAATTTTTGTTTTCATATTGCCAAGGTTTCGATTTTGAGGAAAATAAGTGATGTTTTTTTTATTTTCAAAGTGACAAAATTTGGTTTTATGAAAATGCCATTACACATTTTTATTGAATAGGCCAGGTCATATGGATGAAGAGTTCAAAGCAGAAGATCCAAGTCTAAGAAGTTCTTTTTTGGGCCTAAAAGCCTTGTAATTTTATTTATGTTATAGGATGGACAATCAAATGTGGCCTATTAGTTCATAAGATGAATGGATAAATGGATGTAAATAGTATGGTATATTATGTGATTGTATGTCATTTAGAAAATGGCAAAGCCTAGAAAAATTTCCAACCTTAGGCTTTTCCATGCATTCAATATGTATAAGATATATAATGAAATAATATAGGATGGATAATTGATTACATCTAGAGAAGATGGTATTTATTAAAAACTTAAAGACCGAAAAAGATTGAGTGGGCGAGGATGCTCATGTAAGAGTCCACGGTCTCTATACGATGGTCCATTTGCATGTGGTGAATTGTTTCTCCCCACCGGAGGACATGAATCCTAGATCTTGCATGGTTTGGGTCTCCTAAAGGATAATGCTACTCACTGGTAGCAAATGTGACCTCCCACCGAGGAATGGTTTGCAAGTACCTTTAATGGATGAATTAAATGGTTACACACTCAACATTTTTTTATCAATAACTTACCCATCGTAGCTCTATTGGTAAAAATATGGACCAAATTATGACGCTTCTCAAAAAGTTAGACATGAAGATGCTTTGTAGTTTTTGATTGTGAGGGTCCAGCTTTTCTTTTAATGGATAAGATGGCCCATCATCACTTAGTCTGTTATAGATAAAAACAATAACCGTCATATAAAGTTTTAATTTTCTTAAGTTTTGTTTATTCTATCATCATGCATACATGTATCATGATTTTATACAAAGTTCCAGTATTGTTGACTAGTATGCTCATGTTTTAATAATTTATATTTTCATACATAATCAACCACAATATGAATCACTCACTTTGCTCTTGACTAATAACAAATTGGAAAATTGAGAGAATTTTTATGAATGGAGATGTAACCTTGACATTGTTCTTTAATATAAATGAAATTCATGGGTATTAATGGACAATGAGCCTGCACCTCCAGGTGGTAATTCAACTTTTGAGCAAGTCCAACAACATGAGCAATGGTAGAATGCTGATAAGACTTGTAAGTGTTATATTCTAGCTTCTATTTTCAAAATGTTACAAAAGCAAATTGTTTGCATAAAAACTGCTATTGCATTGGTCCATCACCTATATGAGATGTTTGGAGGATGTATATTACATCCCAACGATTGTAAGGAACATGATTTCTATTTTTCTAATAAAATCTAGTTATTCCTTATATTTTGAAAATGTTGTTTCAATATTTGAGAATAAGAATTTTAATTGTAATGTGATAATTAAACAGGGATTGTTCTTTATAGAACTTATGATAGGCTCACTAAACACCATAGTATTAATAAAACTAAGACAATCTAATGACTCTAGCATTAATTCAAAATATCTATGGCATTTAAGAATGGGTCATATCAATTAGAAAAGACTTGACAAGTTAGTGAAGGACGGGATCCTTGCGGGTTTGGATAATGATCCATTACCCACCTGTGAATCTTGTATTGAAGGAAAAACGACCAAAGCCTCATTTCTTTCCAAAGGAAACAGATCTGAATCCACGTTGGACCTGGTACACACTAATGTGTATGGGCCTATGAATTTACAAGCTAGAGGAGGTTATAAATACTTCATAACCATTATAGATGATTACTCTAGACATGGCTACCTGTATTTGATGCACAAAAAGAGTCAATCCTTTGAAAGGTTCAAAGAATTCAAAGTTGAAGTTGAGAAGCAGCTAGGCAAGCCATTAAAATAACTTCGATTGGATCGAGATGGTGAGTACTTATCTGGAGAGTTCCAACAATTCCTAATTGACAATAGAATTGTTTCTAACTTCAGGAAATAGTCTCTGTATCTCCATCGGGGGTGCGGGCATGACTGCGTACATCTTGCCCTCCCCATACCCTGCTTAGGCAAGAATTTGGGTATGTTTGTTTGGTTTTGAATTGTTTCCAACTTGTCAACTCCTAGAACACCTCAACAGAATGGTATAGTAAAGAGGAGGAATAGGACTCTATTGGAAATGGTAAGATCAATGATGTCCTATGCTAGCCTTTCAGAATCATTATGAGGATATGACATACAAACGACAACTTATCTTTTTAACTTTGCTTCGTCAAATTTAGTACCTAAAACACCTAGGGAGTTGTGGACCAGACGAGTTCCTTCATTGAGGCACTTGAGGACTTGGGGCTGCCCAGCTTATCTTCTAAGGCCTGAATCCACAAAGATGGAACCAAGGTCAGAAGTATGTTTGTTTGTAAGATATCCTAAGGGTACACGATGGTACTATTTTGACAATCCTCAAGATAGGAGGTGGTGTCGACAAATGTGACCTTCTTGGAGGAGGAATTTGTAAGAAATCACAAAGGAAGAAGTGAAGCAATACTAAAGGAGTTAGCTATTTCATCCAAACCAAGAGTTGATTTGGATATAGCAGAATAAGATGTCGAAATATATTTAAGAGTTGAATCAGAAGAGCACCTTGAACATTAAGTTATGCCTAGACGTAGTGTGAGGGTTGTGACACAACCAGACAAGTATCTAGGTATAGGAAAAGGCATAATTGCTATCTCGGACTAAGAAGAAATGGATCCTATTACTTATACATAGGTTATTAATGATATTGATGTAGGAAAATGGCTCAAGGACATGGAATCAGAAGTAGATTCCATGTACACCAATGAAGTCTGGATCTTTATAGATCTACCATCAGATGTAGAAGCTATAGGGTGTAAATGGATCTACAAAAGGAAAAGAGGATCAGATGGAAAGGTAGAGACTTTTAAAGCTAGATTGGTAGCTAAAGGTTATATTCAAAAAGAGGGTATAGAATGTGAGGAGATTTTTTCTCCAGTTGCCATGCTTAAGTCCATCAGAATTCTTTTGACCATAGCAGCCTATTTCGATTATGAAATATGGAAAATAGACGTCAAGATTGCATTTCTTAATGGGGATCTTGAGGAGACCATTTATATGGCCCAATCAGAAGGATTTATTGAGCCAAGTAATGAGCAGAAGGTATGCAAATTGTAGAGGTCCATTTATAGGCTTAAGCAAGCATCTAGGTTTTAGAACATTAGGTTTGATAAGTCTATTAAAACCCATGGATTCATAAAAAACCTAGATGAGCCTTTTATCTATAAAAGGATACAAGAAGGCAAGGTTACTTTCCTAATCTTGTATGTCGATGATATTCTGCTTATTAGGAATGATGTAGGAATGTTATCTACAGTTAAGGGATGGCTGAACGAACAACTCTCAATGAAAGATTTAGGAGAGGCTAGCTATGTTTTAGGGATCAAACTTATAAGGGATCATAAGAACAAACTGATAGCTTTGTCTCAAATAACCTACATTGAGAACATGCTCAATAAGTTTGCCATGCAAGATTCTAAGATAGGTTTCACACCTACTAGACATGGAATCAAACTTTCAAATGAGCAAACACCTAAGATCCAAGAGGAGGTCGAACGCATGCATAACATTCCATATGCTTCGGCAGTTGGAAGTTTAATGTATGCTATGCTTTGCACTAGACCAGATATCTGTTACACAGTGAGACTAGTAAGTACATTCCAATCCAATCTAGGAATGGATCATTGGATTGAGGTTAAGTGCATATTAAAATATATTCGTAGGACAAAGAATTTAATGCTTGTTTACTCTGGAAGTAACCTTATTCCGATGGGATATACAAATTTCAATTTCCAATCAGATGTTGATTCAAGGAAATCAACTTTTAGTTCTATATTTGTTTTAGGAGGTGGAGCCATAGTTAGGAGGAGTATCAAGCAATCATGTGTTGTTAATTCCACTATAGAGGTTGAGTATATTGCTGCTTGGGAAGCAGCAAAAGAACCAGTCTAGCTCTGTAAGTTCCTGTGGGGCAGTGGCTAATTCTAAAGAACCTTGAAACCATAAAGCTATCAAACATATTGAGAGAAAGTATCATCTCATAAGGGAGATAATACAACATAGTGAGGTGAATCTGGTAAAGATTCCCACAGAGCAAAACCTTGCTGATCTATTTAGAAAGACGCTATCTCAAAAGAGTTTTAAGGGTCACATAGCAGGGATGGGAATGAGGGATAAGTTAAACTTGCGGGCAAGTGGGAGATTGTTGGAGCTATGTAAATATAGTGCCCTGGAAAGTAAGTGTATTCACATATAACTTAATTTTCTTCCATTTACTTTTGTATTGAAAATATTTATTATTAATAAAATAAAAGAGTTTGGTTTTATTTGTATAAGCATTATATATCTAGTCATAAGGTACCAAGATTCTTTTGTAAGTAATATACATATACATGGAGATGTATAGGAAACATGTATATTATTAGAATCTAAATTAGTTAATTCACTATTAAATAATCAAGTTGGTCACTTGATTATGGTTTAGACTGTAGTGTTGCGATTTATCTTACTGTAAGTAAAAGATTTTACTTCAAGGAAATGATGAGTTTCATATCATGATAGTAGTTGACTATCGATAATGGCACTATTAACTGAATCTGGAATTAAGTATGTTTTAAAGAATAAAGTGGGCTGTTAATTTAATCATAAAACATACAACTTAGCATTTTGTTATTAAAAACCACAATCTTAATGAGTGGTGAACTCATATGTGTTTCATTATAATTCTTGATGTGTTCGAAATGGATTTGTACAGAGTATCAATCCAGTATCTACATGTTGTAATTATTAATTCAAACATATATTAGGGAACATTCACTTAAATAAAGAGTTTATAGTGATATCATCACTTTTAGATGTTTTTATGGAGTTTGGTGATTAAACTGGCGCCAATAGTCTGATGGACTAGCTACTCATCAAGTCTTAGCACCAAGATGAGATCT
>JAOQML010000009.1:4926015-4941514 GCA_027568935.1 Erythroxylum urbanii | reverse complement strand
AAATCCAAATTCAATTCTAATTTGTATATAAGAAATTCATACCAAATCACAAAACCCACGGTATTCTACAATTCAAGAATTCAACCCAACAATTTCAAAATTTCAACTTCAACAATTACATTCCAAAACGGCAAAACCACATTCAATTTCAAACTCAACCAATTCCATTCCAAAAACAATTCAACAAAACAATATTCCAACAACAAAACCGACGGCAACTTCTTCAATGGTTCAAACTTCAAACTCCATGTCCTTCACCCACCACCGACAGCTCCAACATTCATCAACACAACTCCACAAATCCAAATCCAATCCAATCCACAACACAAAGTTTACCAGCAACACAATATCAACACAATTTACCAGCAATTTTTGGAAACGGTAGAGAAAAATTAACAGACCCAAAAATACGTTTAAACCGTCGGGTCTTGTTCTTCAGGTTTGGGCTTCGAGTTCAGTGGTGCGGCGGTGGGCGACGACCTGACTGGGTGGCGCGGGGGTGCGGCCACGACATTCGTTGTTGCGGTGGTGCGGTGGATCTTCGGTCTTCGGGGATGCTTCCAGATCCGACAACGATGACTCTTGGAGGAGGAGAATGATGACAGCAACAGGAGATGACGACGATGAGGCGACTTCGACGACGATGAGAGACCCAGACGACGGCGAGAGAGAGGCGAGACGGAGAGAGTGAGAGAGAGACTGAGAGAGGGTGAGAGTCTGAGAGAGTTGAGAGGCAGATGCTGGGTCGGGGGGGTAGTATTAGGTTTAAATTTCAGAAATTGCAAATTGGTCCCTCAACAATTCCAATTTCTCGGAATTAACCAGTATTTACCGGTATGTTAGGTACCGTCCGGTACCTAACGAAAAATGCCAGTACCGGCCTGTATTTTTGGCAGGTACCGATGCTTTATTTCCTGTACCGTTTTCTGGCCGGTACCGGTCGGTACGGTACGGTAAACATTACGATGCTCACTAGGTTTTATTATTGTTGTTGTTCTTATATTCTAGATCATATTTTATGTTAATTAATGGTGAATAAACCTAAGAAATGATCACAAGATTATAATTTTTTTTATTAATAAGGTAATCCTATCAATGATTAAGAGAGACTTAAAAATCTGAATTTTAACTAATTCAAAGACCTCATGTAAGAGTCTATTAACAAAGCTTACACCATATAAACAATTAAGGTCATTTATGTTAACTCAACTTGAGCATAATCTAGTTTTTAAACTTAATAGGCCAAAAGTGGATGTAAAAACTACTTTATTTATCTTTGACTTTAAAAAACCTCTTAGCCTTGAGGGCTTTAATTCTTCTTATAAACAAATGTAGAATGTAGTTATAGATGTGGTTTTGGAAGTAATGCGTTTATTTTATACCATAAGCTCATGTTGTGGTTGTAGTAGCACTACTGAGTATGGGTTGATACCACAAGGACTAGTTGTTGATTACCAGTTACTTAAAATCTAATTTTCTAGACTATAAAATACAATTGATTGAAAAAGAAAAAAAAATTTTAAAGCACCAAACAAAATAGTAATTGGGTAGAGAGAAATATATGAATAAGCTAAACGTAGGTAAGATATTCTCTAAGATTTCACTCTGATTTAGTGAATAACTTAAATTTCTTGGACTAATATGAATTTCTAGTTTACAAGTAGGCTTTCATCGAGTAACAAAATCCTTATTTTTAAATCAAATTAATTCAAATCTCATCTAATCAAGATAACATAAAAATGTATTAATATAATTTGAGACTTCTCATAATAGGTCTTACCTTAACCCAAAAAGATTATGTAGTTCTCTTTCAAGTGACTCATTTAACCCTCATCATCCATGTTTAGTCTATCCATACATATCTTCTTTCAATATTAATGTATCTATCTAGTTATTGAACCTTCATCTTTCATTCCTTTGATTCAAATTAATATAAGAAAATGACTTTTAAGAAACTAGAAATTTCATTAAATCAAAATGTCAATTTAAAATATTACATCTTAAGGTCCATCCCAGCTAGATCTATATCTTAATTAGTTTATGAATAAACAAGAAAGAACAATATAAAAATAAGAATAAATAAAGGATGACGAAAGCATCATCATGAATCTTAAATCTTGAATTCTTGATGAAATTTATTGAAACCCTTTTTCCTTTTCCAAGATTGTTTTTTAATTTATGTTTAGCTATTTTGATTGGCTTCTAATTAACTCTTTAACCTTTAAAAATTATATGTGATAAAAGCCTCCTTTGATTATCATTGCATCTTCTTTTAATAAATTAAACTCTAATTTTTATACCTAATATGCCTCCAACATGGAACCATGTGTAGTTATAGTTTACATTATGTTTTGGTAGGTGTTTTAGTGTGTTGTAGGTGTTTATTAGATGATTTTTGCATGTTTGGGCTTAGAATTATGTTAATGTGATTGTGTGTTTATGTTTTTGAGTGTTTTGTGGTTTAGAGCATGATATTGGGCTTTGATTTTATACACTTGAGGTGTTTTGATGTGTTTGTTAGTGTATGAACCCAGATGAAGATTAAAGAAAGTTTGGACAAAAAGCCAGGGTCACAATCATGACACCCTTGTCACGATCGTGACAGAAGATCTCTCCCTAGGGTCATAATTATGACACCCTTGTCATAATCATGGCAAAAGAGCTTCACATTGGGTTATGATCATTATGACATGGGTAAATTTCACTGGTTCACAATTGTGACACCCCTGTCATAATAGTAACAGACGCTTGGCAGACATAGGGATCTCCTTCTATTTTGATATATAGAAGGCCTTTTTAGACAAATTGACAAGGTTAAACCTAGTCTTTACCCTAAATGATCCATGAACTATATAAGAAAATTAAACGACACAAATAGGCCTACCCTCCATTTTCCAAATTAAAAAAGAACCTAAATGAAAATTAAGAAGGAGAGAAGAGAAAAGGAGCATTTGTAGTAGTGATCCAGCCACTCTAACCCCATCCATTAAAGCTCTTTTCTTTTTTCTATTTTTTATTTACTTCCATCATGATGTATGAATTGGGATTAAGGATGTTAAACATATTGATGATGTTTTAATTTTATTTTAAAATTTATTCTTGAATCATTTTGTGACTTGATTGCTTTTGATGTCAAAGAAATGTTTGAGTATTATGATATTTATGGTTACGCATACTTTAATAATAAATCGAGATATTGAATTAATAGTAATATGATTAGGTTGGGTAATGAGATTTAACAACCTAATAATTCATATGGATATAAAATCTATAATCATACAACGAGAGCTATTGTGTGAGGACCCTATTATCCCATAGATCACTTAAGAACTAGTTAAAGACGTAGGCCACTTTTGTTAATCGAGAGATATGCAAAATTAGAATTTCATAATCAACTAAGGATTATTAATTAGGGTTAAATGATTAGATCTTGAGGGAGAGTAATCCACCTTTCAAAAATCTAGGATCAATAACGATTAAATCAAAAGTGGTTAATGTAGCAAAATGATTATAGAATGAATCCTATACTTTTATAATTCATCTATGTTGTTTTATTGCTCCTATCTCATTTGGTAAGCGGTTTAGTGCTCTATTTGATTTAGTTGTGTTAATTTCAGAATTTTATTTTCATTCAACTCACACGCAATTACTTAATTTTCTAGTTATTTTTATTTTCATTTAAATCACGTTTTTACAACCTTAGACAAAGTTAGGATTCAATTAGCTGTAGCTAATTCCTCATGGGATCAATGCTTCAACTACTACAAGTTACAATACCTATATTTGGGGGTTTTACATTAGATAAAACTTGCTCAATACCATGTATGTATCATATTGTTCTAGAAATTTTATTTAAATTAGTACTATTACTAGCATCATGTGATTGATATATTTGTATATCAATATTAAATTAACTGCAAATACATGACATAGCTATAACTAGCTCAGGTATGTATAGTTCGATCCCATGAAGACAGTAAGTATTAGTAATTCCCTTCTCTTATTATCTAACCTACGAATTGGTTATTTGGTTTTTAATTAAAAATAAAACTTAAGCAAATAAACTAAAATTAAAAACAATAATGAAAGCAGAAAATGAAGGAAATTACTTGTAAAAATCAACATTAAAGATTAGTGTATAAGTGATGAATCTCCTTCAAAACCTTTAAATAATTAACCTTTTATTATACAATTATTTCATTGATTACTAGACCGTGAAAATTCCTATCTTATGATAATAACTTTGTCGAGACTACTAACACCTAATCCATCGATTGATTAACAAAAATCTTTCTAGTTAAAAGCCCTAGGATTGCTTTATTAATTTATAAATGCCGCTATTAGGTTTCACCTTAATCTAGAGGATTTATATCGACCAATCTCTAGGTTTACAATGAACTCCTTTCAAGTCATGCAATAATATTCCAGATATATTAAAACAAGCATAAAACACATAATTGAATCACAACAAATCAGTCAAAATAAGTGCATTAAATAAAATATTAAAACATATTATATCACAAACTAGGGTTCATCATACCTAGACACTAACAAGTGTTTAGTTACTCATAATAGAAAACAAAATCAATCATAAAAATGTAGAATAACTAATAGAAAACAAAGAGTTCAAAATTTTAAATCTCCCTTTCTATTTTATTAAATCTTCTTACAAGTTTGGATTTGATGTAGCGTTCTATCATATCTCTTTTGATGTTAAATTTATGTTTTCCTCATCTCTGGATCAAAATCGTCACCTATTTGAGTTTCTTATGCCTAAAATTTGTTACAAAAGTCAGTTCTCCTTTATTTTTGTTTGTTCATGTCCTTTTATGGTGAAAACTAGGGTTATTGAGACATATACAATTACTTACACGACTATGTAGGTGCCCATGTAGCTCTAAAAATCCCTAAAATCTTCACTTTACATCTTCATAAAGACTTACACAGCTACATACGAGACCATTTATGTCTAAGATGCTTCAAATCTTCATTTTAAACTATGATTCCATCTGAATTTGTCTCCTTTTGGTTCATGAAAGCAATTATAACTTATAAATGCACATGTGAGAATTAAGTACCAAAAATATAACAAAATTACAAAATATTAAGAAAATTACATCAAATATGGGCGTATTAGTCGAATATGCATCTATCATCGTGTTAGTGAACATAGGTTAAACTTAAGGGCATATTAATTATGTAAGGAGAAAAAGAATGTACCTATTTTGGGACCTTAACACCAGATCATATAGATGTTATGTTCCCAAAATGAAAGATTTCCTTTATAAATAAAATGGGTGAACACAACTAATAATATGATGTCGTATTCTTACTTTGGTCTTAACTCTTTTTGCACATCTCCCAAAGTTACTTTAAATCAGCACAATCTTCTCCAAATATGATCCTTTTCCTTAAAGAGGCTAAAAAAAATCACAAAATCATTTTGAGAATGAATTCTTATAAGAATATCCAAAACATAAGCATAATGCTACCAAAATTTATGTCAAAAGTAAAGTCTATCTAGAACTTATCAAACTCCCCCACATTTAAACAATTGATTACCCTCAAGTAAATAAATTTCATCATCTTAACTTAAATAGAATTTTTTTTTGAAAGATATAACATACGTTAAGCATATTAATCAAGATTCTCCACCACTTATCTAATCACAAATATCATCAAAGTTTTAGCTAACTAGCTACTTGTATTGATTTGTAAGTTAACTTAATTCCCTTCATGATTTTTCAAACTTCAACCTAAATCACAAAATTTCTCTCTATATATAAGATGAAAATACACAAGAATAGATTGCTTAACTTTCAAACATGTTCACACTCTTTATTAACATAGAAGAAAACATCAAATTTAGATATCACAAGAACATTTAGAAATTTATAAGAGAAGTCACCTTGCTTTGTATAAAAGATTAAACAAGTTGTCATAAATACTCTCGATTACTTAACTTAGCCATTGTCTCAAATGGCTACTAGCACCACTCTTTAACTTCAACCTTTTATTTGTATAAAGTCAGTCGAGTTAAATTATTTAATGCTTAATTGTTCAAAATTTTTCTTTTTTTTAAACGATGAAGCTATTAAAAATCATATTTACTCAATTGCATATATAATTTATATAGAAAATATCATAATGTTAATCAAGTGTTCCCTAAATTTGTAAAACAAATTGAAGTCACTTATTCATTGACACTCATATATAGTTATCTAAACAATTCAAATCACTAAGTGAAATCTAGAAATACTAGAAATAAAGCATAAAAAAAACATCAAGTAGCCTACCAATAAGAACTCCTCTTTAGTTATGAGATTGAACAATTTATCTTATAATTTTAACCTAATGATTCCATATTCATAAGGTTTTGGTTACATTTTCTCTGTCCACCAATTGACTTAGTATTTCTCTTCTTCCTAATAGGTCCATTAGCTTTCAAACATACTAATTTGACATTATTTTGTGGTAGTCAATATTGTAATAAACCGTAAGTGCATAGTGTAGTTGTAGCTAGTACTGACAAGTACGGGTCGATCTTACAAAGACTATGAATACTAGTACTTACCCTTGCCCTATCATTTAGCCTAAGGATTGATTTTAGATTTTAATTAAAATCAGCTAAAACTAAAACTAATAAAATAAAATAAGAAACAACAGTGAACAAAAAGATAATGGAATCCACTTAGAAAACTATCGTTATCAGAAATTAGTGTCTAGGCTTGAATCCCCCTAAAACCTTAATAGATTGATCTTTTATCATGTAATTATTTGTTGATTAATTAGACTGTGGAGACTCCTATGGTATGTTATTAGCTGACCTTGAGTCTACTAATAGCTAATCCTAAGGTCTCTAACTAAATTCTCAGGTTAAATCTTATGGTATTATGTTACCAATTTATGAGCCCCTCTATTAAGTTTGACAGTAATTCGGAGGATTTACATCATCCTATCTCTAAGGTTGCAATTAAATCTTTCTAATTACAATAGATTTGTTCAACCTAGGATTTCTCAATCTCTACGTATGAAATTAGATTATCAATAAAACACGTAATCAGATCACAATAATCAAACAAAACAATTACATTAATAAAGGAATCAAATCATATCAAAGTATTAACACAAGGTTCATCTAACCTAAACATTAATTGGATATTTAGTTGCATATGATCAAATAAAAAAAGCAAACATAGAATGAAAGGAAAACAAATTAAAAACAATGGAGTCATAATTTTAAATCTCCATGATTGTCTTCTATCGAATGTTCTTACGATGTAGAGGCTTGATCTTGAATTCAGATTGATCTGTTGATGATTTCTTCATGTTCTACACTTCCATGGACCAAAATTGTCCCTTTTGGGTGTTCTCCACATCTGTAGATCACCTCCCCAAGTCCCTTCTTTTCTTCTCCTCCCAAAAATATCTTTTTTATATTGAATTCTAGATTTTAGGTTATGTACAGTCTCTTGCACGACCATGCATTGGACCATGCATAATCAAAATTTCCTGCATATCGTAAAAATGCATAGTTGTGCATCGATTGTTGATTCTTTGTTTTACACCACTTTTTCATCCAAATTCTTCTCCTTTAAGTCCATAAAGGCAATTATAATCTATAAACACACTTGAGGTGAATTAAACAAACTTGAAGTTAATTAAGCACCAAATATAGGATAAAAGTATAAAATATCAAGTAAAATACATCAAACATGGGTGTAAAAATATAATCAAATATCCATCTATCAAACATCCCCACACTTAAGCTTTTGCCTGTCCTTAAGCAAACTATAATCAAAATTATAAATTTCACAATAACTATCCATCAACAATATCAACCTATCCATTTTATACTATACATCATCATATCTTATTGAATCAAATTAACATATAATTAGAATCAAGTTGTCCTAATTTTAACTTCCTAAATAATATTAGTAGCAATCGTGTCAACAGTCGCATTGAAATCAAAAGCATAACTCTTTAAACTCTCACCAATTATTTCACTTAATGCACTTAAGTGTGAAAAGCTTCAAAACTCTCAATCAAGGCATAGTAGAACTCTTGCTATAGGCTTTCAATAAAATCACTTCTCCACCGCCTATGTATAAACTAGAAATAAAAATCAAAAGGTCTTTCTAAGGTTGTAATGGGGTTTAGGTACATTATGATTGTGACAATAAAATGGTTAAATTGAAGGAAATTTACTCAAAGAAATAGTACAAGATTTGTTTACAAAATACATAGATCCTTTCAATGTAACTCTATTGATACCATAAACTTATTCTTTCTTTCTTTTTTCTTTTCTTTCTTTCTTTCTTTCAATATTCCAATCAATACTGAAATTCAAAAATGATTTTACCGTTCACAAATTTCAAGTCTCAAATAAGTAAATAATGTAAATAACCTTCAGGGTTTAAAAAAATAAAAAGATCCTCAAAGAAATATAAGATGAAGGAATATAATTTGGGTTTAATCAACCAAAGAGGCTAAAGCTCAACTTAGTTATTCCTAATGGTAAATTTTTGGGTATGGTAGTTTCAAAAAAATAGGCTAAAGTAAGTTGATGAATCTAAGTGCCTTCATCATTAATGCCTTTAATTTAACAAATATGATCTCAGTATGCATAATAAAAACAAGTTCTAGAATCATTCTACTACACATTATATCATATATGAAAGAATAAAAAGAACTTAAAAATTTTTGAAAATTTTCTCTCTAGGCTCAAAAGGTCATAAAAATTGGGCATATATATGTGTAAATACTATGCAAATTTCATTCAACTTGTAAATTTCAAAGATTACGAAGATTATGACTTAGAACACTTCTTTTATTTTAAACATTGAACACTAATTCAAATCAATATTTAACAATAACATTTAGTACTCATGGACAGATTTCAATCAATTCAAGAAAATAAAATAAATACAAAAGGTAAAATAAAAATAAAAACAAAAACAAATAAAAATTACAAGAGTGATAGCATTCAGGCTTTTCTAATATTAAAGTCCCCAACAATGGTGCCAAAAACTTGATCAACCTATTTTGTGAGTTAGTCAATTATGTAATAAATCGCAAGTGCATGGCATAGTTATAGCTTGTACCGACAAGTACAAGTCGATCTGTATGAAGACTATGAATACTGGTACTTAGCCTTCCCCTTTTATCTAGCCTAAGGATTGATTTTAGATTTTAATTAAAAGAAATTAAAACTAAAACTAATAAAATAAAGTAGGAAACAACAAAGATGTAAAGATAATGGAATTCGCTTAGAAAACTATAGTTATGAAAAATTAGTATCTAGGCTCGAATCCCCCTAAATCCTTAACAAATTGATCTTTTATCATGCAATTGTTTATTGATTAATTAGACCGTGGAGACTTCTATGATATGCTATTAGCTGACCTTGAGTCCCTTTGCAACAAGTTACAATTATCAAAGCAGAAACATAATCTATTTTGTAAAGATTGAAGCTTTGTGCTGAATTATTACCCAATTCTCGAGTAATCATTGAGTTGCATTCTAAAGTTTTGGTTGACATATGCCTTGGTAGAGTTCAGATTACGTGGAAGCTGGTGAATTGGTTAGCTAAGGTGTTGAGGTTCTCCTTTTTGGATGGTTTTCCTCAATGTTATAGAGCAAAAAATCAAGCAGTAGACTTCTTGGCAAATCTGGGATGTTCATTGGAGACCACCTGCGGTATTCAATCACTAATACCTCGTACCTTAAGGGGTATATTGACTTTAGATAGGTCAGGATAGCCTTAATTAAAAATAAGAACTGTTTAACTGTAATAGATAATATCGTTATTAGTGTTTGTAATTTCTTTATATTTTAACTTCTTTAATGGTTAGTATCTAGTGCTAGATTATCTGTTAATGCCAACTTCTTTTGTTTCGAGCAGGTTAGGTTTATGCCCCCTGCTCTATACTATTTCATTTTCTTGTTAATAAAATAAGGTATCCATCCCCTTCAGGGTGTTGCTCCTAGTTGAAAAAACAAACTTTTATATTCTTATAAATGATGTCAATTGATGTTAGTAAAATTTACTATTTATTGTTGGACCTAAGTTGACCTCCATTGATTTCATTTTCATACTCAAAATCCTATAAAACATAATCAAAAGGTGTCTCTAATATACAGATTCTGACCTTGAATTCAAAATTATAATATTCAAAGTTGTTTGTGTTAAAAGTACTAAAATAATGAGCATCCTTTATACTCTAAAATTAAATATTCTCATATTTAATTAATTTAGAATTTTTTGTTAATAATCTTAAATTTCATGATATTTAAATCTATATATGATGATATTATCAAGTTAAAGTATGAAATTAGGTGATTAATAACCCTAACATGAATTCCATGTCCATGTTACTAGATATTTTAGAAGTTTGTAACTTTAATTTCTTTAAAAATTGTAAAAATTTAATAATTGCTTATGAAAATATCCCCTCAAAGTCATTTTCTTCAAGATGTTAGTGAGAGAGACTCTTTCCCTATACAATGATTTCCAACTTTAGTAAGTCTTAGGTCTCTTCTCTAGCTTTTACTTTTTCCTTCTCATCACCATTTGCATTATCGCTCTTAACTCTCATTCTTCTTTTCTCTTTATGGTATTCCTTATCCTCACCTTTTCTATTAAATCTACTACACATTTATTCTTTGTTTACTAGAATTTCTATAATTGTAAGCTTTGATTTTGCATTTTTAATCTTTCTTGGTTGATTTCTACTTTTTTTATTGACTAGCTTTCTCCTAGTTTTAGATTTTCGTTACTTAGGCCAAAAATATTTTTCTTTCCTTTCCTTTTAAGGAAAATTTTTTCAATTATTAAAATAGCCTTTTCCTTCATTCCTAAAATAGATAGATCCCATTGTTTTAGACCTCTAATTTTCTTCTCTTAAGGCTCTAGACCCTCTCCTCGATTCAAATGAGTACAGAGCTCATATGAGGAACTAATGATAGAAATGTTTCCTTTCTTACATCCCCTTCTTCATGCAAGGAAGATGTACATATTGGTAAGAAGAATTTCAACACTGGAAGAACTTAGTGCCATGTTTTAGGTGAGATATCCCCTGATAATAAGGTAAACTACCTCTTTTCTAAAGCAACTAATGGATAGAGCATTATTACATCTCCTAAAAAGTATTAAAACAAGGTGCAACTAAATTAAACTTTTCCTTAATTGTTTTTTCTTGTCATATGAATGAAAAACCTATCCTTTTATAAAAGTGGTCTCTTGGTGTGCAACTTGAGTACTTGAAGATGAAACAGATCTATGTATGGATCAATATACACAATGCTTCTCTTAAATATTGATTTATAATTAGATTAATTACTTGCTGGCTACATTGGTAAACTTATTTACATGTATAAAATCATAACTCTAATGAAAAGAATTGGATATATAAGAATTTTTATATAAGTTAACATTAGAAAAAATTTTCCTAATGTGATTCCTATAATGAGACTGAATGAATAAAATGAAATGGTAGAGGACTTAGTAATTTTCTTACCAATAAGTAACTACTCTTAAATAATAATTACAGAATGTAGAAAAATATGTAGAACTTTTGTCCAAGGAGATTATTATGAGCTATTGGGATTGTAGAACCTAAATCAGGGGAAGGCATTAACTGATAAGTCTAATTAGGTTTCCAAAATTATAGAAATCACAAAAAAGCTAAGAAGAAAGGAAACTGAAGGGAATAGGAGGGAAACTAATATAAAAAAGCTCCTGAGACATAAGATCCAATTGAAGAAGAAGCCATATATAAGTTAGTAGATCAGTCTTAGGTAGCATATTGTTAAGGGATGAACGTAAACAAATCCTTCAAAAAAATTATCCCTTAAGCTCAAGGAAACTAGAGAAAGAACCTTAGTTAAATTGTCTAATGATTTTAACACCTCTAAAAGGATGTGGAGCTTTAGCAATTCAAAAGGCTTCACTGTAGCAACAAGGAAATCAGGTAAGAGATCCAAAAGAAAAGGAGTCAAAAACCCCTCACAACCTCTTTAATGTAAGTGTTAGTCTGGAATGTTAGGTGTCTCAATTATCTTATAAAGAAAAAGATAATCAGAACTTATTATAAACTAAACTAAAAGTAGGTTGCTATAAGAAGCCCTGGTTTATCCACAATAATTGGAAAATCATCACTAAACATAGTGAAAATCACAATGAAAGAATTGAAACGGTATATGACAGAGGGAAACTTAAAATCATTGAATACCATCTCAATAAGCAAGCTCTTCTTTTATTGGTTGAGCCTAAGCTAAGCAAATATAGAGTATGCTTTGCTTTCTTTTTTGTACTACAAAATTTTCTTTTCAAAGTGCTAATCTTTGGAAGATCTTGGAGGATATAGGTTCAAATATGAACAACTCATGGATTATACTAAGAGATTTCAACTATACTATTTATTCTTTGAAATAAAAAGAATATGTGAATATGAAAACACTATGCAATGAGTTTAGATCTTGTACTGACAATATGGAGTTACTACCTCTCTTACAAAGGACAGTTAACTGAGAATGAAAAACAATAAGGACAAAGACTTATGAGAAAAAAGGCTAGATACAACATTGGTAAACAATCAATAGCTAGTGAAATTCCGAAGAAGAACAATTATTTTTTTCCAATTCAATTACTTTTGATCACTCCTCAATTAATATACACAACTTAGTTAAGCTCCTACTTAAATCACCCCCTTTTAGATTCATAAATTACCTTGCAAAACTTACGGAATTGTGAAAGAAGGTATGGAAAATGAACTTAACTAATTACACTAAAACTATCTCATAAACAAATGCCATAACTTCAAAGAAACAATAGGCAAACTTATCCAACTACAAAAAATATCTAAATATGGTCCCAATGAAGAAAGTTATGATTTTGGAATAGCATGATGCATTAGGAAACTACATTAAAGAACTTGAGGCTTATAGCTCATTAATGAAGCATAATACACGATTTAATAATTGTAATATTGTAATAGAAACTCTACTTTGCTCTTTAAAGCTATCATAGATAAGAGAAAAAAAATAAAATATTAGGCCTAGTTAAATAAAATGGAGAGAGGACTTGGGGGTTGAAAGATAAAAGGAAGTTTATAAGTACTTTAAAAAAACTATATCCACAACCCCTAAACTAAAGAGAAAGCTTAGGATTGTCTTTTGAAAAATTAAAATTCATTATTAAATCTTGGAATTTATAGTATAGAACTAGTTTAAGTTATCATGTTAACTTGAATTAACAACTAGAGTCTATTAATAAAAAGGGAGTTATTACTACTAAGAAGCATCACTTAGTTCCTTGCTCTATGCTAATTGGTTCTATCAGTGTAATAATAATCAGTAAAACGGTTCCACTTCATTGACTTGAGCATCTTCATCTTTAACTAAAATGATAAATAGTAATTTTGATGTAGGTGCAACTTTCTATTCCTTATATGGAAGTCACATTTGAGTAACAATTCATGATTGCAACTTGGATAAAAGTTAGGATCTAATAATTAGTCCTTGATTTTATTTGCTATAGTGATGACTAGCCTTTTTTTATATGTAAATTCCTTTGGAAGTATCCTTTGATTCATTTCCATCCAAATACCATAAATTGTGTTGCTTAAAGTAAGATTGAATTCAATCCAATCTCCTTCATTCCTCTTTTGATTTATATAAATCTAGGTTGAAACGTCTTATTAACTTATGTGGGGATATATATATATGACACATCCCCTTAATGAAGTTCAAAATCCTCAATGCATATTGATAATTAAAGAATTGATGCTCCACAAATTCAGTTACCTAGATGTAAAGTAAAAAAGTTTGAGCAAGGAGAAAGATTTTTTTAAATGGATTTAGTGTACTTGGTCTCCCTTTAATAACTAGCCAAAGTACAAAAGAGGCCTTATGATAAGCCTAATCAAACTAGATTAAATTATACCAAAGAAATTTAAAAGCTTGTTCCCTTAATCACAACCTGCCTAAGTCATTAGTAAACTTTCCAGATTGATGTCTTTTCCATTTGATCTAGTCTTCTAGATTTGGAGAATGTTAAAAAATTATATTGCATTCAACTATTGTATTGAAAATTAGTCTATCATATCAAAATAGTACATCATACATAGATACGTTATCTATAATGTCATCTCTTATAGAGTTGAGTTTATGTATCTCACTTAAAGGTCATATAATGGATCAACTATCATGACAAAAGGAAGTTGAAATGTCATTGCCAATCCTATATAAGAAATTCATGCTATATCTTTGTTTTATCTAGAGTAAGTAGGTCATTGTCCTTAAAGTGTGATGTTTTGGTTCCAAATTCCAGAAACTCATATCCTTTATGTAGTAGACATGAATCCACATCATCTCTAAAGAAATTTTATCATTTAGAAGCCTTCATATTATTTTAATTAATTAAATCTAAGTGGTGATCTTTATTGGTAATATTCCAAGTCCTCCATCAATTTTCCCTTAAATTGTTTACTCCATTTTATTTTTGCTATGTAGTTGTTACTTCCATTTGTAGACCAAATAAATTTCCTTAAGATCTTCTTAATATGTTTTGTATTTTCCTATGGAAAAATTTTGGAAGAAGAATACATATATAAGTTCTTTGGTAACGAATTTACCATTTGTATCCTTCATATAAGAGATAAACTCTTATTGCATTAGCTTGTGACTCTTAAGTTAATCCTTTCAATTAAAGGTTTGAAGTCCATCTATGATGGTTATTTTGGAGTTATTAAAATTATAAGATAGGTATTAAGAGTTTTAGTGGCTTTCAACCTTATAATATATGCTAACAAATTAGTGATTGCCACTGTAGTAGTAAAGATAACTAGTTTGGTCTCATTGTTATTGAAATTTTCTTGAGAGAAAAGTATAAGATCCTCTACAAATAATAAATTATTCTTATAGACTTGTATTTTGAGTGGAATTTGAAGCTTTTATCTTGATTATTTATATTCTTAATGAGCCTTAAAAGGATCTTCATTTATAATGTAAAAAATTAAATGAATAAAAGGTCCCCTTATCTTAGTCGCCTTGCTCCTTTAACTAGCTTTTTAGGCTCTCCGCTAACTAAAACACCCTAAGAGATAGTGGCTATACATTATGCAATCTAATGAGCGAACATTAGAGGAAATCCAAAAGTATGTAACATGCTTTGAATTAAGCTTTAATGTAATGAATCAAAGGCCTTGTGGAAGTCAAATTTGCTAGCATAATTCTTGCTTAAGCGCTTTTTTTATAGTTATTGAATAGTTTATAAACTATTAATGCATTCATCATTATAATCACCCAGTCCAAAATCCCGCAATAAAGAGAGGTCTGATAGTATGCAGCCTTACCCTTACATAGTAGAGAGGCTATTTCTAGTAGACCCTCATGTAGATGTGACAATAAAAGAGTGATGCAGGTTAAAGAGTAAATAAGTAAAACTAACATGTTAAAAGATTATGTAAATAAAATTAAAATAAATACACAAATA
>JAOQML010000009.1:4906508-4925915 GCA_027568935.1 Erythroxylum urbanii | reverse complement strand
TTTAAAATTTCAGGGACTATTTCATAAATATAAAAAATTGCCCGAAACGGTACCCGGTATTGACCGGTACCGGTACAATACCGTTCCAGAACTCAATCCGGTACCAAGTCTGGTACGATATTCGCAACATTGCTAGTGAGTGTTCTATTCAAATGCAAGGTCTAGAGAGGTCTAATAGTACGCAGTCTTACCTTTATATGATAAAGAGGCTGTTTTTGATAGACCTACATGTAGTGCAAATTATTAATAATACAAAATATCAATAAATACATATAACTAAACATATAAAATTATGTATTGCAATATAAATAGAATGTTATTCATTAATATTGCATTTAGTATTGCATTAGACATCTATGTAGTAGTAGTAATTTAATATGATATTTAGTATATAAAAACTTTGGGAAATCCAAAGTCTTCAAGGCAATAAAGGATGAAGCTTCATTTTGCATAATGCTTTTTCAACCTACTCTGACCATACATCTTCTGTGTCGATTTATCATCTTTTATGAGTTCTTGTATTAGTAAGATATTGTCTCATATTCTCCTCCCTTAAAAAGGGTGGTTTATTGTTTGTTAATCAAGTTTGTTAGTACCTTTTAAAATTGTACCATCAATTTTAGTTATAATTTTAACCAAATTTTTGTCTTTATATTATTAGTTTTGGTAATACTTTGTAAATTATATTGCAATATAAAATAAACTTAAAATTAATAAAGGTTTAGTAAGATATCAAATATGAGTGATAAACATTGAGTTGAGCTCCTTAATCATTTTCTTTTCCTAAAAGAAGCTTTGGATGGTTGAAGTCATAACCTCTCCAATAATATGCCAAGTTTTTTTGAATAAAATTAGTAATATTAGACTCTTAACATTTCCTCTCAATCTGGGAAGTGAATATTCACTATTGTTAGTTTATATGTGAGTTCTTCAAACCTTATAACTAAGATTTTTTTAGAATTTTGGATATGGCCTTCTCACGTCTACTATGGCTAAAAACAAATCTTTTAAAATTTCTTAAAATCAACATCATTATAGTTCGTATGGAAAGATTAATCCAAAAATAAATATGAATCATAATTCTTACCTTGTCATGAAAATTGATTATTTTTCTTTCAATGTCACTCTAAATTGATATTTTTTTAATTTGTTATTTCCTAAAGCCTACACATCTACTCTTTTGGTACTAACTCAGAAGATTGCCATTGCGTCTTCGTTTACAGAGTATAGGCCAATTAGTCTATGTAACTTCTTTCAAAAGGTGATCTATAAGTTGATCGTTAACAGGTTATGTTTGATTATGTCAAAAATTATATCTCCTTAATAAGTGGCTTTTTTACCTCAGTAATTAATCTTTGATAACATTTTATTGGCTCAAGAAATATGTTCAGATATGAACAGAAAGATAAAAAGTGAAAATGTATTGCTCAAGTTAGATATGGCCAAGGCATATGACAAAGTGTCTTGGCTTTTCTTAGTTAAAGTTTTGTGCTACTTAGGGTTTGGAGAGCAATTTATAAACTGAGTTTGGAGGTTAATTTCAAATTGTTGGTTTTCTGTATTGGTAAATGGCGTGTTATTTTCACTCATCAGGAGGTCTGAGACAGGGTGACCTATTATCTCTAACTCTTTTCATTATTGGGGACAAAGTTTTGACAAGAGTGCTGAATGATCTCCCACAAAAGACCTCATTACTATTCCTAGGGGTTTCTAAAGGGTGACACATCTTTCCTATACTGATGATGTATTGATTTTTACAAATAGGCTAAGATCATCCCTCATAATAGTCAGGCAAGCATTGGGAGAACATGAAAGGTGTTATGGCTAGCTAGTTGATGCTAATAAAAGTGGTTTTTTATCTGGGCAGATGTTCTCAAACAAGAAAAATTTTGATTGTGCATATCTCTGGGTTCCAACATTGCTAGTTCCTTTTCACATATCTTGGATGCCCCATTTATTTAGGAAGGAAAAGGTCTTAGTTTTTCAATCGATTGGTAAATAAAGTTACTAAAAATTTTCTCATTAGGTAAGCAATCTGCCTTCAATGGGAGGAAGACTCACTTTACTTTGATCAGTTTTGCAATCTCTTCCATTGCATGTCTTGGCTGCAATGAACCCCCCGTAAGGGATTTTGACTAAATTGAAAAAATATTTGCAAATTTTCTTTAGGTAGCAGGTGAAGAAGGGCCTAAGCATCATTGGATTGCATAGAAATCACTATATCGCCCAATGGAGGAAGATGGTATTAGTTTGTGACATTTGTATGACATATACTTGACTTTTTTGGATAATTTGTGGTGGAGATATCTAGTAGGTAACTTGATCAGGTTCTTTCGATGTATGTAAGTTTTAATTGATTAACCTCGATAATCTACAAGCACACGGGTTGTTTGTGTAGTACTTAAAGTGTCGATCATACAAGTAGGGATAATATAATCCTAAAATCTAAGTCCAAAATAAATCGCAGAAATTCAAAATGTAACGAAACTAAAATAAAAATTCAATTTAATCAATCAAATCAATTCAAGAATCAATCACAAAAACATTAACAATTTAGCAGTTGCAACACTCACTCAAGAATCAACCTAAGAAATTACCAATTGAGAGAAAGAGAATTTTACCTATCTTTAATGCTAACCTAATCAATTATGAATTACTAGATTATTGGTCTTAGACAATCCTAGGGTTGATTACTCTCTCTCAAGTTATAACCATTAACCCTAATTTATAAACTATAATCAGATTATGGAATTTGCAAATTTTCAACTAACAACCTATCCAAAACCCTAATTAGATCTAAAGTTGTCTACTGAACTATTGAAAACCTATGTAATATCTCTCTTCCTACAATTTACCTATTTGATTTTAATCTTGTTCTATTAAATAACCTAACTCTCGTTAGCCTAATTTAATTATTTTTCATTCGTTTCACCCTCTCAGTTTATTATCAAATTATGCACGTCTAGAATTAAATCACAATAAATCCAAATAACACATAAGGAATCAGATTTCATTACATCAAAGTTAAAACCCTGAAGGTGAATTTAGAACATCAGCAACATCCGAAAATCCTATCATCAACTGTTATTCCAATTCTATACAATAATAAAACTGAAAATAGAAAGAAATATGAAATTGAATAGACGATGGGTGGCAGTGATGTCGAGAAACTCCTGATCTGGAAAGTATGTCGAGTTGGCTTCTTCTCCTCTTCTCTCTCCCTTCTTCTCTTTCTCTATCTCTCAATAATTCTCTCTAGGGTTTCTTTAAAAGTGGCTGATGTAAAAGCTCCTCCTACCTCTTTGTCTTAGTCTTTAAATACCTTTTGTGGTCTGCTTGACACATGCCACAATTATGGGCCACATCCAAGCCTTTTGTCACTATTGTGGCAAGCGGGCCACGATCATGGGCCATGTTGTTATGATCGTGGCATATAGGTCACGATCGTGGGCCAACTCTGGTGCTTTTGTCACCATCGAGGTCTATTGTTCCATGATCATGGGTCGTTGTTTCAGCCTGAGTGTCTTCGAAACTTTTCCGTTCTTTAATGTTGACCCCTAAAACACTAACAAACACATCAAAGTATCTCAAAAACATAATAATTAAGCTCAAAAACTTGTACTAACCCATAAAACACTTAAAACATAAATAATTAACAAACTAACACAATTCTAACCTAAACACATACTAGATGATTGAATTAACAATTAAATACATAACAAACTAAGCCCTAAAACACAATTTAATTTATACTTATCAACATCCCCACACTTAAATGTTTGCTTATCCTCAAGCAAACAAAACAACAATCACACAAAATCGTAGAACGTGTAATGAAGTAATGAAACAATGGTTTCAACTTCATGAAATAAATTTAATTTTAAACACAAGCATTCAAGTTATTTCAAATCATTAATATGCAAAATCTGTGTCTATGGGCTTTGAACTAAATATATATTAATCTAGTTCCAAGTGTTAAATTATTTACCCTTTTCAATTGCACACATATTAATAATTCTTTGATCATTCAAACTTTGTAACTACTCCTAAGTATATTTTTATGAAAAGTTAAGCTATTAGAAGGTTGGTAGGTTTTATTAGAAAACAACTTTTTTTAATTTTATTAAACAAGGACCTAGTCTTTTACTAGGAGGCAAACAGTGGTGATGAATGTCATTCCGGTTACTCAACTAAGTCATTTCTTAAGCTACTTGGTTGAAACGTCATTATAGCCTTTTGATGCAGAGGCACACATTTGTGATGCGTGTCGATCTAGTTACTCAGCTACATCATGTTCTCAACTGGCTACTAGGTCTATTCATAACCCAAAGGCCAATATAATAATAATTTATTTAAAGCTAACAACACATTTTTTTTATTTCCTACCTTGTTGCTTTAGCTACTTGTTTCTATAAAAAATACTAGCAAAGCAACTTAAATCGAAAGACCCCAAATTATGAATGAATGTGACAATTTAGAGGGCTACAACTTAACACTAAATCCTAATTAAGCTACATATTTAGCCAAAGAACCCAATTCACGAATTTTTCCAGCTAATGATTTTTCACAACCTAATAGAATATGTTCAAAATTAAATCAATTTCAATCCATTTAAACTATTGACACTTTCACATGGTTCACAAAATGCAATCTAAAAACTATCATATAATGTGCAAAATTCATATTCAAAGCAGAACACATAACCCTCCCCATACTTGAACAACACATTGTCCTTAATGTGAGAAGGGGACAAATAAACACACATGGAAAGGAGAGAAACATAAATTAAAGTAAAAGCAAAATAAAGACTAAATTTGAAAAGAAAAGGGTTAGAACAAAGCCTGAAGTGATGGAGGCGGTGATGGTGTTGGAGGTGGCAGTTAGACGCCTTGAGCCTTAAAGTAACAATGGATACGACATATATCCCGGATCTAACTTTGTTATGTTTGGGCCATCTCATTCATTCTTTTGGAGTTCTTCGCAAGTGTATCTGTGATTATCTTAGTGTTTATGGAGATTATATCAAGCACTTTCTTCCAGCCTGGTTCTTCTATTTCTTCTTCCTCCCTAGACTCTTCATTCGTCAAGTCCTCTTCTGCCTGCTGAGGTGGCATTGTACTCGAACTTGTCTAACTAGTCCTGATCTTCACAAGCGTCTTTTGGCTGATATGCCAAAGTTTTATGTTGTGGGACTTAATGCTTTCAGCACGCCATAGATGATGATGATTTAGAAAATCTAGGAGGTGGATGGTTAAACGACTACAGTCCACGCTATAATACTCAGCAATGGCAGAAACCAAGTACCCTATACCTGAATTGTTGCTCCTTTTACATAGAGTCTCAACAATAGCGTTCAACACATGTATGGAGGTGCACACTGGGATGCTGTGATCTATGCACCACAACAGGAAAATTTCCTTTGTTTAGCACTTGTTGGTTTTTGATTTATCAAAAACCAATTAACACATGAATTTTTGCATCAACAAGTGCTCATAGGTTCTTATGATGTTATTGTGGGCATTTTTAGAGTCAAATCACTATAACCTAGTGAGCTCATTCCAATAGCGAGAAGCAAGAAAGTCATCATGCTTATCGATAATGGATGACTCAAGGAATCCACAAATATCGCACATGATTTCGATGTTAAACTCATAGTTTTGTCCTCGTAACCTAAACCACATTTCTTTGGGTTACTAGGTTTGTAATATAGGGAATTAAAGAATTTTAGAGTGAGCTCTTGGTAAACAGGATATTGGAAGTATATGAACTTCGTCTACTGAATTCTTTCTGCTAAGTTCTCTACCCTATCCCGCAGTTCTAGCCTATCAAATGTATCAAAATCAAAATATTGCAAGAATAAAATTTGTTAACCATTGAGGGATTGGAAACGAATACCTTCGTCCTCTATATAGATCAGGAATGGTGCTCCGAAGTTTGCTGCCTTGTTCCTTCTCCCTTATTCCGAGACTTGATTTTTGCCTCGATGATTGATCGCACTTTGCTGATTGCTTAATGCACAACATACTGGCTTATGAGTAGACAGAAGTTGGAAGAGACTAGAAGTTTAAAATTTAGGTAGAGAGAATTGAGAGTGTTTGGAGGTTCTAAACTTAGAGAGATAAAGTAAAAATGAGTGAGTGAAAAAGTTAAGTTAGAAATGAATATATAGGTGGATAGAGGGTAAAATGGTAAAAAAAGAATATGAAATTCGCGAGTCCCCTTTTTACCTACCATAGGCCATGATCGTTGCCTAATGAATATATAGGTGGATAGAGGGTAAAATGGTAAAAATGAATATGAAATTCACGTGGTCCCCTTTTTACCCTACGTAGGCTATGATCGTAGCTTACAATTTTTCACCAATTTTTAATTTTTCTTTTGTTTTTTCCTTGTCAATTTTTCCAAAATCACTTCTTAACTCTTTATGACCCTTTCACCTCTCTTTGCTTACTTCCTTGATTAACAAATTCATGTCAAAGTCCTATACGTTCCTGATTTTATTTAAAAACAAAATAACCTAACTACGGAATTCAACTATCTAAAAATCAAGGGAAATATCATCAAATTAATAATCTATGGGTAGGTTGCCTCCCTTGCAACGTTTCTTTTAATGTCAGTAGCTTGACGTTCTTCTTGTGCTCAAGGTGGTTCAAATGAAACATGCAATGGTAGCACAATCATCGATCTTAAAATTTGCACATGAGCTACCATGCCTTGGATTCCACTCTCCCTCTGATTCTCCTTCCTTTACCTTCTTCTTCTCAAATGTTTCTTTCTAAATGCATTACTAGGATCCTCAATATCTTCATATTGTCCTCAAGGTTCAGTTTCCTTGATATTAGTTAGAGGTAAAGGAGAACTGCTATCTTTCTTGGACACTTTGAAGGTTATTTGATGCTTGCCGACCCTCAAAGTTAGTTCACCCCCATTAGCGTCAATTATGGAACAGGCAGTAGCTAAGAATGGTCATCCAAAGACTATAGGGGTTTCCATATCTTCTCTAATGTCTAATATATAGAAGTCTGTGAGGAAGGTAAATTTATCAATTTATACTTGCACATCCTTAATAATCACCTTTGGTCGATAAAATGTTCTATCCGCCATCTTTAATAACATCTTTGTGGGTTCTAACTCTCCTAACCTCATTTTGACTAAAGTTATAGGGCACCATATTGATACTTGCTCCAAATCTACAAATGCCCTGTCTATTTTGACTCCATTGATACTACAAGGAATATAAAAATCCCCTGGGTCCTCTTTCTTCTGTACTACGTTTAGGTTTTCTTCAACTATGCGCTCCCTAACCATCTTCTTGTTTGATTCCTTTGTTGTGATCTTCATTTGTAAATGTTCAGTTATGTCTTCAACCTTGTTTAATTCAACCTCCCTAGAATCCCTCCTTACTCTACTTGCAATTGACTTCAATTTAGCTATAATAGGGTCTGAAAATTCTGGTCGAGATTTCTTGATTGGCTCAATTACGAGCTCACTTGGAAGAAATTTCATAATTACTTGTCCTTCTCCCTTAGCTCTATCTTCCTTCGCATGTTTGAGTTTTTTCCTTGGGTCTGAGTAATGACCATGACCCGTTCCTTTAGGTTAGAGTCGGTATTGCTTGGAAGGGTTCCTATATTCTGAGTAGAAATTGCCCCCACTAGTTGACCTATCTAAACTGTCCTCCAGTATTGTTTATCCACGAGAAGTTAGGGTGATTCTTCCACCTGGGGTTATATGAGTTGGAGTAGGTATTGTTTCCCCGTCCTCGTCCATATTGAGCTCCTATATAATTCACTTTCTCTATATCACTTTCCTTCATCAAGAAACAGTCTGTCATACATAGTCCATTCGTCCACAGAGTTCACATTTGAATTACACAACTTTCATCGAAGCTAAGGACAAAGCCTTCATATTGCTGAGCTCTTAAGTTAGGTTGTCAATTTTAGCTTGCATCTCTATCATTTGATCCATAGCTACAATTCTTTTTTATTCTCAAAATGTCGTGGTTTGTCTATTTCGCTTGTTCCTCTATAGGTAGCTATTACTCGCCATCTCCTTTATCAGCTCTTCCGCTTCATCTACTATCTTTCTCATCAGTGATCCTCCTAAAGCTGCATCAATCATGCCTCTCATATATTGGGTTACTCCGTTATAGAATGTTTGCAATAAGAATTCCTTGGGTAAGTTATGGTGTGGGCATTTCTGTTACAAATCCTTGTATCATTCCCATGCTTTATAAATCGATTCCCCGTCACTTTGCTAAAAGTTAGTAAGCTCCTTGATGATCTTCATGGTTTTAGTCAGGGGGAAATACTTGTCTAAAAAGGCACGAATTAGCTGATCCCACATGGTGACATCAGCTGGGTTAAGAGAATGATACCAAGCCTTTGCTCTATCTTTAAGGGTACAAGGAAAGAGCCTAATTTTGATAGCATCTTCCAACATCTGATGATAGAAAAAGGTATAATAGATTTCAAGGAAGTTTAGTATATATGCGTTAGGATCTTCATTCGTTAATCCATAGAACTGCATGTTTTGTTGAAGCATGTTTAGGAGAGCTGGTTTGATTTCAAACGATGTTGCAATCTAGCTACTCATTAGTTAAACGCATTGAACCTTGGTCTTATAAAGTCCATAAGGGTCCATTATTGATGTCGTTGGCTCGTTCCCTGGTCCAATTCTTGTTGAAATTGCTCGACCATTTTTGCTTTTGTGTTTTCCTCTTCTTCTTCACGTTGAGTTTTCCTAATGGATATTTCTAATCGAGTGATGTCTAACTCTAAGGTTTCAGCTGCACGACTCAATCTTCTCATGACTCTCGTGTTCAAGCAAGAGCATGATTTCAAAAATAGAAAGAAAAAATTAAAATTAAAATTAAAAGCTAACTAAACACCTTAAATTATAGAATTAAACTAATGTGTCCCCGTCAATGGTGCTAAAAACTTGATCGGGTTCTTTGATATGTGTAAGTTTTAATTAATTAACCTTGAAAATCCATAAGTACACAAGTCGTTCATGTAGTACTTAAGGTGTCGATCCCACGAGAAGAGATAATATAATCCTAAAATCTAAGGACAAAACAAATTGCAGAAATTTAAAATGTAACGAAACTAAAATAAGAATTTAACTAAATCAATCAAATCAATTCAAAAATCAATCACGAAAATATTAACAATTTAGCAATTGCAACACACACTCAAAAATCAAACTAAGGAATTACCAATTGAGAGAAAGAGAATTTTACCTATCTTTAATGCTAACCTAATCGATTATGAATTACTGGATTATTGGACTTAGACGATCTTAGGGTTGATTACTATATCTCGAGTTATAACCATTAACCCTAATTTATAAACCCTAATTAGATTATGGAAATTGCAATTTATCAATTAACAACCTATCCAAAACCTTAATTAGATCTGAAGTTGTCTAATAAACTATTAAAAACCTATACAAGATCTTTCTTCACATAATTTACCGATTTGATTTAATTCTTGTTTTATTAAATCACCTAACTCTCGATGGCCCATTTTAATTATTCTTCACTTGATTCACCCTCTCAGTTTATTATCAAATTATGCACGTCTAGTATTAAATCACAATAAATCCAAATAACACATAAGGAATCAAATTTCATTAAATCAAAGAAAAAACACTGAAGAATCTCTAGACTGCATGTTCCTTATTGGTGATTGGGCTACGCACTGGAGAATTTTAGGTATGCCCTTTGGTTTAGCGGATCCATGCTTTAGGTATAGAGATATATTAATATGATGGTGGCGAGCTAGGGGTAATTTGGCTATGAGACTTGTATTTCGTATGCCACCATACTTTAATAGCTAGAGTATTTGGAAGATGAGATGCTCGACAAACTTGATGGATCACCTCCTCCTATCTCTTTGATGATATCAGAGATTATTGATTCTATCTCTTATGTTTTATAGGATACTCCCTCTTTAACCATTTTAGGTAAACAGTGGCAAGATGTTATGAATGTTATTGAAAGGTATATTCAGCCCCGTAAGGTTTCCCTAGAGCATTGGTGTAAGCCCTTCTTAGGATTTCTGAAGCTAAATACTGATGGTTCGTCGAGAGCGAACCCAGGGCTAGGTGGAGGTGGTGGGAAATTTTTAGATGAGTTAGAATGGTGTGTATTGGCATTCATGTTCTACTAACAATTAATCCTAAGGTCTCTAATTAAATTACTTAGGTTAAATCTTATAGGATTGCATTACCGATTTATGAGTCCCCCTATTAGGCTTGATTATAATTCGGAGGATTTATGTCATCCTATCTCTAGGACTGCAATCAACTCTTCTAATTATGGTAGATCTATTCAACCTAGGATTTCTCAATCTCTACGTGTGAAATCAATTTATTAATAAAACACATAATTAGATCACAATAATTAATCAAACCAATTGCATTAATAAAGAAAATAAATCATATTAAAGTATTATCTTAAGGTTCATCAAACCTAAATACTAATTGAACGCTTAGTTACACATAATTGAATACGAAATTAAACATATAATGCAAGAAAAATGAATCAAAAATAATGGAATCATAATTCTAAATCTCACTGATTATCTTTTACTAAATGTTCTTGCAATGTAGAGGTTTAATCTTGAATTCTGATGGATATGTCAATGATTTCTTCATGTTTTGCACTTCCTTGGACCAAAATCATCCTTTTTGGACATTCTCCACTTTTAGAAATCACCTCCCCAAGTATCTTCTTTTTCTCTCCTTCCAAAAAATCCTTTTTTATAGTGAATTCTAGGTTTTTGGGTTATGCACAATCTCTTGCATGGTCGAGCATCAGACGGTGCATAATCATAATTTGCTATGTATGGAAAAAATGCACGGGCGAGCTAAAATTCATGGCTATGAACTCCTTCGAGATTGTTGATTCTTTGTTTTACGCCACATTTTCTTCTAAATTATTCTCCTTTATGTCCTTAAAGGAAGTTATAATCCATAAACACACTTGAAGCCAATTAAGTACCAAATATAGGATAAAAGTATAAAATATCAAGCAAAATACATCAAACATGGGTGTAAAAATATAGTCTAACATCCATCTATCACATATTATATGCTTCCTTAAAATATGATTATCTTTTTCTTTTTCTTATTCATGCATGATGCTTGTCCTTTGATATCTTATGGGTTTGCCTCTTATATAATATAAGGTATATGTTAACTATAATAAAATATAGACAATCATCATACTTAGTAATAATATGACTTATTAGCTTAGATTTCTTAAACTCTATTTCTTTATTCCTAACCCTTAGGGGAAACTTCCCATTATGTATATCAATTAAAGCCTTGGAAGTCGCAACAAAGGGTTTTCCCAAAATCAAGGTTATATTTACGTATTCGACCATGTCTAAAACCATAAAGTCTAGAGAAATGAAAAACATTGATTTTGATGGGTACATCCTCCAATATACCTACTGGATGTTTCATAGAATGATCCATAAATTGTAAAGAAAAGGTGGCGTGTTTCAAATTTTCCATCCCAAACATTGTAAAAATAAATAAATGAATAAGATTGACACTTGCCCCTAAATAACATAAAACACGATTAAAGCTTATATATCCAATAATCCAAAGAACATAAAAATTGCCAAAATCTTTAAGTTTAGGAGGAAAAATATTCTAAATTATTACTTAATAATCCTTATCAAAGTTATAGTTTCTCACTGTTTAAGCTTTATTTTCCTAGATAATATCTCCTTTAAAAACTTAGCATAGGATGCTTTTGTTTCAAACCATCTATAAAAGGGGTATTAATATACGACTTTTAAAGAACTTCTAAAATTTTTCAAATTATTTGTTGAGTTTATCCTTAGCCAATTTTTATGGGAAAGGCATAGGCAACTTATATTATGCAGGGAAACATATTTGGGTTCCTTATCATCTCTTTTTTTCTCTTCCCTGGTTTGACTTTCCTTAATAGGTGTCTCACCTTCTTTATTTTTCTTACTGTTAAATTTTCCCACTTTAATGTTCTCTAATATTTTACCACTCCTTAATGTCATAGTATTATAATGATCTTTAAGGTTCTTAGGTTAGCCAAGAAGTTGACTAAGTGGCTTAATAGAAGTGAGAGTTTGTTTGGCAATTTAGGCTAACATCTTATTATAGGTTGATATAAAGTTAAACTAAGTAACCTAATCGCATCCTTGAACTCCTTATTTTGTTTTACTTAGTTCATTAGGAAATTCTCAAGTAGGGACTATAAGTGAGACTTACAAGGAGAGGGTTAAAAGGCCTTGATTAGAAACCAGGGGGTTGCTTAATGTTATTTTGAGGCAAAGGTTTAAATTTGTTCCCATATTCTTACTAAGGTTATAAGTGTTAGAAAAAAAAAAACATTCTTTTGGTTAGGGTTATTAACATAGTTAAATAGTTCAACAAATAAGTCATAGAAAAAGGATTCTCCAATTGACAGTCAGTAACTAAATTTCCTTTAGATCAAAAAATGTCATACGAAACATTAGGTGTTTCCATAAAATTCACTATCATATGATCAAATTTTAAAAAAAACATCAACCTTAGTGGTGAGAAGATTTATAGAATCAATATTAGACTTAATTGGAACCATCTCTAGAAAGACTTTTTCACTTGATCATTAGTGATGGTTTTGAGCCATGTCCTTGATCTGTTTATATGCTTAATCCATGGTCTCATTCATGAGAGCATTACCAATAGCAAGATCTTAGTGTTATAGGTCATCTACTTACAAAATGTCTGATAAATGAGCCTCTTCTCTGGCCTACTGACATTAGGGCATTGTAACGCTACTCAAAATAAACTACACCTACTACTATAACAGTTGTGAGTCCATGTCGATCCGACATAGAGTGTTCGCTTAGCTTTTGAAATGAAATTAATTGGTATTTAGATTTTTTAGGAGGGTTGGTTTGCTTTGAAATAAGAAAATAAAGCAAAACTATCCTAATGAAAAAAATTAAAGAAAACATGCAAAAAATGATGAAAGTGATGAACTTGTTAGGAATCCTGTTCTTTGGTTCAATCTCGGCCTATATCCTAATTAAACATATTTCATTGAATTATTGTTCTTTTACCTCTCCTTAAAATATTAATCGTAGGTTAATAATAAGATTTATTAACCTGAGTTTTCCCTTAGGTTATGTTTAATTAAGATATCATCGTTAGTTAAACCTAACTACTGAATAACCTCAGATACAATCTCTATATTCAACTAGCTAGTCATATTATGAATTATGAAAAATGATTAGTCTAAGCAACAGCCACATACGTTTAAGTCATCAACCTAGGTTATGTTATCCTAATGATTATGGACCATTAGTCACTACAAATGAATCTTAAACATAACAATTACGAATTATATTGAAATTCTAACTATAGGTTCATACACAACCAACCGAACTATACGATATATGATCATATTTATACACAAAACCCAAATCTATATGCATAGGATAACATAATCAATTCATTAATAGAGAAAGAAATAACAAATACAAGGAAAGGAATGCTTAACCGGATCGTCAGCATCGATGTAACCTCCGAAATGGAATCAGAAAGCTACCCCTATATGGATCTCTTAAGGTTGACATCTTGTTACCGTTTTCTATCTCTCCTAAGCTCCCGAACCTCTCCCTAGCTAAAAACACTAAAGACCTTTAATAAAACCTTTCGCTTGTCACATAAATGAAGATTTTATAGAAAAATAGGATTCGGGGGAGTGAAACACCCTCTCATGGCTATAAGATCCTTCTCACGGCCACTGTGAGATACCTTGTGACAGCCGTGAGTCAATGCTCACGACTGTAACAAGTTGTAGCATAGCTGTGACTCCTTGTTATCTTACTCTAATCTTTTTCTTTGTATTTTAGGATATGTCTCGTCTTCCTTGGTATTTACTTGTCTTCCCTTGATTTTAATCTTCTTCTTCTTTCTCCACAAAGACAAGTGAGTGTGAATCTTCAAAAAATGACTCAAATATAGTGTTTGCAACTTACTTTAGCTCTTTCACATTCGAACTATGCCTAAAATCACATATGAGTCAAAGTGAGTATCTTAAGCATTTTCATATCAATAATCACTAAGTGATATGGAATAAATTCATAATCAATTAAGCACCTATTACCTATGATGGGGGCATGACCTCAACAACTCTTTATATTTCTCCCAAGTTTCATATAATGACTCACCTTCCTTTTGAGCAAAAGTTGTAATATGAATTTTGATTTGATAAGTTTTTTTTAGAGGGAAGAACATAGAAAGAAAAGTTTAGGATAGTTGATACCAAGTAATGATCAATCTATTTTTCAAAAAAGTAGTGATGGATCTTACTAGTAAGTTTTACAGCCATGCTCTCACCTCATCCTATAATGAAAAAGAAAATAACCTTAGTTTCATTACATCTAGTGAGACATTATTAAGCTTCAACATATCATAATACTTTAGGAACAAAGAAAGGTGCAAATCTGGCACCCTCCAAATTTATTTTTTTATACCATGGAGAAAAGAGAAGGTTTTAATTCAAAGTTGTTGGCTTTAATATTGGGCCTTGTATTGCCTAAACTAATAGTTTTAGCATTTGATATGACCAAAATCCTTTAAAGAGTTAATATTCTTCACCAACCATCTTTTCCTCTACAACCTCTATTCATCTTCTGAGTTTTCTTCTTGTATATAGATTTTTGTCAATCTAGATTCCCATGATTTTCAGATTGTCAATATAAAAAGTCAACTACAAAAGAGAAAGAGTAGAGAAAACTCAAAAAATGATAATAAAATAAGATAAAACAAAATAAAACTCTACTTTAATCAGTTTATAAATTAAATCAATATTAACTACTCAAAGTCCTTGGAAACGATGCCAAATACTTGACATTTTTATTTTGTATCATAAGCATACTTTATAGTTATTGTAAGAGCTAGTAGGTACAGGTTGATCCCATAAAGACTAGTTGTTAATTACCAATTTCTTACAAACCTGATTATTTAGACAATTAAATATGATTGATTAAAAAGGAAAGTAAATAAACAATTCTAAAACATTAAACTGAAACAATGATCAAGTAACATATTCTCTAGGACTTCATTGCGTTTCAACTTCACTCTAATTTAATGAATTACTAGTTTTTTGGACCAGTAAGAATCCATAAGTTATGATTATTCTCTCTTTTGGGTAACACAACCCTTATCCTTAGATTGAATTAATTGAAATCTCTTACTATTCAAGACAACCTAATAATATATTAATTTGATTTGTGGATTCTTATGATAGGTTTTATCCTAACTTAAGAAGATTATGTAATTCTCTCTTGAGTAACTTACTTAACCCTCATCATTTATATATGATATATCAATAAACATCTTCTCTCAATCTCAATGTATGAATCTAATTATTGAACCTTCAACTTTCATTCCTTAAATTCAAACTAATATAAAAACATGAATAGATCTTAAGAAAACTAGGTATTTCATTAAATCAAAATATAAATTCAAAAGTTACATCTTAGGGTCTATCTTACCTATATTTATATCCCAATTAGTTTATGAATAAATTATAAAGAACAACACAAAATAAGAAAGAACAAAAGATAAAGAAATCATCATCATGAATCTTGAATTCTAGATGAATATTGTTGAAATCCTTATTCCTCTTCTAAGATTATCTTTTCACTTGATCTCTAACTATTTTGATTGTATCCCAATTTGACTCTTTTAGTTCCAAAACATTTTTGTGCCATTTCTCTCATTCCTACTACCTCTTCTTTTAATCAATTAACTTTAATTTTTATATCAATAAGCACCACTAGTATAAGGTTAAACATAAAGTTGTGTTAGCACCATATTGGTGAACATGGATTCAACATGATGGCATGTAGGCTATACACGGAGAAATAAAACGCCTAGTTCCCAAGGTAGCTAACCTGAATATACCACATAATTTTAGGTTACCTTATACTACAATGTTATCTACAAAATCATTTTGAAGATGTTTGCAAAGAGGCTTAGTTATGATAATTCTTAATTAAGTCAAAGTGTTTTTTTATTAAAGAGAGAAGTATTTGCAATAACTTCTTCTAGTTCAAAGACATAATTAAGAATTACCATAATAAGTTATCAATCAAAAGTTGTGCATTAAAAATTGATTTCCATAAAGTTTTTGACCTAATATAATTGAAGTTTATACTCATGTACCTTGAGGTGTTTTTTTCTCTAAGCCTTTTAGAAAATGGATTTAACAGTGCATTTCCACTTTCTCGTATATAGTTCTAGGAAATGAAAAGTTAACCAGATTGTTCATTAGTATTGACATATTGTGTATTTAGGCTTTAACTGAACTTATTTTTCATAATATAAAGTGAAGTTTTTTTATTGCATTTATTTATAATTTATTGTTTTTATATGGAGATGATTCTCATTTAATTGAAATCTTCATAAAATCTTTGTAAACTTTCAAGATTATTCTTAGTCTAAACACTAATCTAAATGAGAACTTTTTATATTTGTAGGGCCTTTAGGCTTGTTAAAGGAACTAGCTAGAATATCTGGTTGTCAAATTCAACAGGCTTTATTCAATTATCTTGGTATACTAATTACTACAAAGAGCCATCATTTAGGGAATATCAAACTTTATTTGATGCAATCAATAAGAAAATTAGCTGCTGGTGGAATAAGATCCTATCTTATGTAAAAAGAATGTAGCTTGTGATCACTGTCCTTAACAATATACATAACTATTAAAGATCTCAACTTATGCTACAAAGGAATTTAGTTAAAGCTATTAATAAGATAATGAATAATTTGCTTTGGTTTAAAAGTACAAGCAAAGGAAATCATCAAACGTGAAATGGTCAAATATCTATTTTCTAAAATAAGGAGGATTGATGTTTTCTATAATCTATGTCATAAACAAAATGCTAATCATCAAGAAGATCTTATATTCAATAATAAAGAATCCATATGGATAAGACAGATGTACTCTCAACATTTAAAAGCCAAGTTTTGGAATTTGTAAGAAGAACCAGGGAATTTACAAACCGAAAGCTAGATGCTGAGAATAAGGGACTCAAGGCAAGAGTTCGAAGCAATGGTTGAAAATGGCTATTGTATGTAGTTTTGTTCTGATAATTAGAGTATTATAAGAACATTGCACAAATTACTAAAGTTGTTCATAATCAGACACTTGCCATCTACAAGTGTAAGAATTAAGGAAATCATTCAAGGAGATCATTGGTAGTGTAACTAGCAAGGTTCTTTGTTATTAGAGATAACCTCCTTAACTGTAGCCCTAATACAAATAAATTAGGCTATGGCATAAGCATAAGTTAGGAAAAATTATGCTAATAAATCATTTCTATACTTGCTAGTAAGTGCTAATAAAGAGTTAAATGGGCAAAACTAGTCCATTCAAGCTTTAATTTAGTTAAAACTTCATCATATGGTTAGCAACTAAAAAGAGACTCAAGACTAAGAACATAATTGAGGAGAATTCTTATTTTAACTTGTGAGCTATACCAACAAGTAGAAAGTATCTCCCATCTATTTTTTGAATGTTAATTTTTTTGTTATGCTATGAAAATAGGTGAAAACTAGATGTAACATCTTATGTCTAGCTACAAATTGAGATAACACTAGGAAAACCAAGTAAATTGAGATATATCACAACACGACACTTAAATATATTTAAAATTGCCTTTAACTGCTTTCATGTATGTTCTATGGAGGAAGAAGGAAAACAAAATATGAACAAACAAACTCATTGTTACAAGTAAAACTTAGAGTTGGATAAGAGAAATTCTATTTAATTATAAAGTTGGCCAAAAGTGTATTTTGGACCTTAATACACTTTACCAAGCTAAACCCTAACATTTCATAATGCTCAAAATAAAGGCTAAAAATACTTTTTGAATCTCGTCGTTTATAATAATATATAGAACAGACACTAACGTTTCGAAGTGTTCACATTGAACCTCATTATTTTTAAAACATTCAAAATAGAGCATAAGTGAATGAAAAATTTAACAAAGTTAACTTCTCATTAGTTAATCGTTACATTAATACTGATGTAATTTTATTTTTATTTTTAAATAAGAGTAGGCCTACTATCATTTTACAAATGGGACCTATTGTCTAAAATATATAAATGTGGATTGAATTGTTATGTTAAAAGTGAGACCAACTGTTTGAAATGTACGAACAATAGCCCTGTTATTACATGGCTATAAGACCTACTTACTAATTAATTTAAAATTTAATTAAGTAATAGTAAAGTATATTTTTATTTTAAAATATAAAAATAATATTATGTGAGCATTAACATAGCATTTAACTTATAGAGAATTAATCTTATCAAATTATTCATCTATTCAGGGTCTATTATAAATATTTTGAAAACGGTAGAGTTAAATTTGAAAGCTTTAAAACATTAATATTTGACAAATTTCCCTTTACTTGTATCATATTTCCTTTCCAATAAACATCTCTGTTGGGTCCGGGGGTACCACAATTCTCTCAGGTTGGTTCAACTAGACGGCATCACAGAGGAGCATGCGGTGATATGCAGCGACTGAGGGGTCGAGTAACCTCTCTTTTGAAGGGGAAAGCTGTTAATTCATGGGCTGCTGTGCATGACACCTTTGTATCCACCAAGGTAATGTTTCGTTTCTCCTTCGGTTGGGATTACTTGAACTTCACCCTTCCCTTTACTTTTCTTTTGTGTTTTTCCTTGGTCAAATTGTTTTCCATCTGGGTTTTACTGTTTTATTAGGACATTTTTGAGAGGCATAGAGTAGTGTTCACCGTGGGAACTTCTATGGCGTCAGTTGCTACGGCATGGGCAGGTAAGTTTTTTCTCCTCGTTTAGCCTATTCCTTTTTACTTTGTCACATCCCTTTGGTTTCGCTCAAAATGTTTTGATATTAGCACTTAATGGGCCTTTGGGACGACTATTCATGTTCTTCAAATAAATTAACTGTGTATTTCTTTGTGTGGACTTGATATTTACTGTCTATGAATACGTTGATCGTTAACCGAATTCTGTATGTCAAACTAGTCTTGTCTATATCAGAATCGATAACTTTGATTAAGTGAACTATTGTTGGACATATATTTATCTGTCAGTTGATGTACTGTTTGTCAGATGCTATGTTGCACGGACACGGCTCCATTGTGCCGTGTCCGTGTGTCCGACACGTGTCCGACACGGACACGCGATGGACACGCGGTGGACACGTGTCGGACACTTGTCTATACGTGTCGGAATAAAAAAATTATTTTTATCGGCTCGGACACGGCTAGGACACAGTTAATATGGCTCGGACACGGCTCAGACACTTCTTAATATGGCTCGTAATATTTTTATGAATTATTTGAAATTTTATTTAGTTGACA
>JAOQML010000009.1:4895310-4906408 GCA_027568935.1 Erythroxylum urbanii | reverse complement strand
CGTGTCCACCAAATTTTAGAAATTGGTGTGTCCCCGTGTCCGTGTCCGTGTCGTGTCCCGTGTCCGTGTCCGTATCCGTGCAACATAGGTCAGATGGGTTCACTACTTGAGTGAGAAGCTTCCCCGGAAGAAACTGGCTTGTACTTGATGAATTGGTTGATCATAAACTGGCTTGTACTTGATGAATTGGTTGATCTTATACTTGATTTAGTTAATGTGTATTGAAGCTTCTAGAACATTGATTTCTTCAATTTGATTGGTTCCAAGTAGATTTGGAATTGAACGTTACGATGGCCTAATTAGTGAAGGAATTACATAGTTATGAACTTTGTGGCAATTTTAGAGTTTCTAGGGCTTCTAAAGCCTCTGTAACAATGTCTTCTTCTTGAAGAGGAACTTTCACTTGTGGAAGATAGTGTTTGTCCATTATCTATTGCATGGTAAACAAGGAAATTATTATTGTTCTAACTGTTTTGATTGTATCTAGTACTCGAGTATCTTATCAATCATCATAATTTATTTATAGGGTATTGCATACGCCATTATCATGAATCAAAAGTGGATCAAAGGCTTGAATCAATTGAACAAGTTGTGAGTATCTGTAAATTGCAATACTTATCTTTGATTATGTTTCATATTGGAATAGAAGTGTGCGGTATTACTTGTTGTCAGTATCTTTGTTTTGGGCCATGCAAGGCAATCCAGTCAATGGATTTGTCTCCTAGGCCATGGAAATGGTCTGGTGACTATACTACTATTTCTGACTGATTCCCTTTGGAAACAATGATTACCCTGGAAAATATAAAGTTTAGTTTTAAATTACAGATTGCGGGTTATACTGCGATTGTAGGTTATTGCGGTGATGTGGACACAATTGTGATAACAGAGTGGACACACAATTGTAGTATTGCGGCCCATGTATTTAACACCTTATTATAGAATATTGAATTATGGAGAGTTAATGCTACTCAAAGTTGTATTAATATCCATTAATGTCACTTTGTTGTTTCAGTCTTACGTTGTTTTTTTGAAGTAAAATGCTAAAGTTTCCTTTTTTGTGGTGAGAAGCTTGTATGAACTGCCCTTTTCTTTGCAAATTGCATTATAATCTTGTTTCACTCTTGTCAAGAAGCCATTTAGCATAAAAGCTTATGTTGTTTCTCAAATCTAATAATGGTTTAAATATTTTTAACATGTCATCTTAGATGAAGATTGAATACAAATCACAAATCCACCAAGCAAACAATGCAATTTGATTTGAACTCTAGAAACCCCAGTCATTAGGGGTGCTTTGTTAAGGAATCATTTAACTCAAAAGCTTAGTTTGTTGGGTAAATTGCAATGTCAGTGTAAATACTTTAACAACTATAATTCCTTTCAAGTTGTTATGATTTTGAACAAAAGGAAAGGGATCAATTTTGACTAAGCTCAGAAGAACATGCCTTTGTTAGCCTCTTTGTTTACTTCCAAAGGTAAAGAGTTGTAGAATGCATTGAAATTTTGCTTGTCTTTGAATTTTTAACGTTTTATTTTACCAACTCATTTTTTCCCCTTTGTATCTCTAGTCTTCTTGTTTCAAGTCTAAGTAAATTCTTTTTGCTTTATGGCAGATGAAAAACAATTATGAAATTGAGCATGCAGAATTCAAGAAGCTTGTTAATCCTGGAAATTCAAGTATTGCTGCTTCCATTGCTACAGCTGGAACTACATTTATCATCGGGTATGCCTTCACATTCCTTATCGCACACAATGTAGTTGCACCTTTTTTGGTTTTTTACCTTTTTCACAATTCTCAAGCTTTTTAACCTAGCATTAGTTGTTCCTTTTGCGAGTCTCGCTTTGCTATGCTTAAAGACATGGATACTTTTTTCCCATCATCAATTGATTTGGGACTAGTTAATTGCAACTGGGACAACCATTTTAGCCTAGCGGTAATAACGCAATGAAGCACCCCCACCCCCCTTCCCCTAAAAATGAAAGAAAGAGGAAGGTAAGTGAATAATAGGGTTCGATTGATTTATTGCTATATATAGTAGCACTGAAGTCTCTACAGATAGTAGGGTGTCCTAACCTTTATTTATAATTACTTTTTGGCTACCTACTTAGCCAATGTAACCCTTTTGAACTGGTATTCCAAGGCTGTTTGTAACTAGTTTCTTGATGTGCCTTATGTCATAATTCAATAAAATTTATTACTTTACAAAAAGTAAAAAATGCATATGATGATCTTGATTGTTGATAGTTAACAGTTTTTAGTGATTGCTGAATTAATTTTGACATTTTTTGAGCTTCTACTTCCTATGAACTTTCTATCATTGTTATTTTTCAATGTCAAGGTTGTTGCTTTTTAACTTGTCCACATGGTTCATTCTAGGAAAATACATTTATAATATATATAAGAATTCCCATATTGCTTCCTTCAGTAGAATTGGACCACTAAACCAACACTTGGGTTATGGGCTTATTTTATCTTTTGAGCAACTTCCTATCAATTATGGCCACCCGAAGATTTAACTGGTATTGAGATTTGTAGAAGTGTTGAAGAAACATTGAAAATATTTGTCACTCATTTCTAAGTTGCAAGATGCGGAAAACATTGTGTATTAAAGATCTTGTCGGCAGCTCCAACTTGTAGGCAATCATGCCAATTTTGTCAATGATCTTTTATGATCCATAATATCTTGATGCTAGGCTATAACTTTAAGTAGAATGCCACCAATTTGAAATTTATGATCCGATCTATCCTTATTAACTTGCATACGCATTCAATTTTGTGCACGTTCCAAGTGGAAATTGGTTACTTGCAAAATGACTTCCTTGTCGTGTAATGCATGATCTATAGCAAACTATGGAATGTGCACCAGTGGAGGAAATTCATAAAAAATTTTGAATGGAGTTGAGTTAGTGAATGATGGATGGTATTATACCACCACTTTGCTAAAGCTAATGATATGAACCAATTGTGAGGAAGATTGCCAGTCATAAAATGAAGGTAGGTTTACAACATGTGATTCAACACCCCTATCTATCAGTCAATTTGTGAATGATAGGTTGAAGACAAGTGCAATTTAAACCCTTTTAGTCTATAAAATTCTTCGCATAAATCGCTAAGAATTATGGGATTCCTATCACTTAATATAGCACTTAGCATTGCATGAAGTTTTAAACATGAACTAGAAACAATTGAGCTATTTATTCAACTATATAGGCATGTGATAAAGCAATGAAATTTGCCTATTTGACAAGTCTATCAACAACAACCAAAATCACATCATAGCCTTTAGACTTGGGTAGTCCTTCAATGATTTACTAACCTCGGTCTTGCACTAATTTGGAATTGGTAAAGGCTAGAGAAGTCAATGAAGTAATTGTTTCATATTTATTGATTTTGCAAGTTTGGCACACTTTGATAAATTCATCACATCCTTCTAGAGACCCTTCTAACAGAACATTGGTTGTAGTCTTTTGAGTGTAAGGGAGACACCCAATTGATCACTGCTTACTTCAATGTGCATCATAGCTACAATTGTGCTTCTTAGAGTAGGGTCATAGCCAACCACAATTCTACCCTTCCATATCAATATCCCATCCTAGAGTTGAGAAGAGTGAATGCACTTTCCCTTGTTGAAATTTTACCATCACCAAACTTACAATTTTTTATTTTTGCTTATAATTTAGTTTGCACCTTAGGTACAACTAGTGAAATATATCTTCTAGGAATTCTTGAAATTGCATCAACCGAAGAATTATTAATAGCAAAAATTATGGATCTTAATGCAAAGATTATGGCAGAAATTATGGTTAAGATTACGAGATTCATTCTACCATAATTAGTTTATTAGCTATAATATATATATAATAGAAGATTAGTAATTAGTATGAGTGTATTCTTACCAAAAATAGATTGTACGCCAATTCTTTTTTAACTGAAAGGATCCTCATGAGGGAATTTAGACATTTACCCAAAATTGTAATGATGTTAGAGCTTCACTTCTATCCTTCGAAGTTTTTTATTTCATTTTTATTTTGGGTTGCTTGATATTTTAATCAACAACATTGCTTTGGGATTTCTTTTGATCTTGTGTTTAGGTCTTGCATTAAGATTTCTAGATTTGAATTTTTTGAGAATGGCTACCAAGAATATTTTTGGAAAAATATTTATAAAGATGTCGGTTATCAAATTTACAAGAAAGAATTATGCAGCATTCGAATTTCAATTCAAAATGTTTCTAAAAGGGAAGGAGCTTTGGGTCACATTGACTGCCTTCTACTCCTAAAGATGATAAGGACTTAGCGAATGGGGGGCAAAGGATGCTCAAATTATCTCTTGGATTTTAGCACCTATTGAAGGCCATATGGTGAAACAATTTACGCTCGTTTGGTATGGCCAAAGAGATGTGGGATTTAAATCATATATACCATCATGATAATATTGTGAGACGATTTCAACATTAACTCGAGATTAATAATTTAAATCAAGGTAGTCTTTCTATTAAACAATATTATTCTGGATATATCAATCTATGGAGCAAATAATATGGAATTATCTATTCTATGATACCTAAATGGGCCTTAGATAATCTTCAAGAGATTTATGAAGTTAGTAGGTGAAATAGTTTTTGATGAAACTAAGATGAGAAGTTGTTCAGGCTGGATTGTTGAATAGTGATCCTTTTCCTTTTTTGGATGTGTGTCTTGGTGAATTATTGCGTAAAGAATAGAGAATGGCTACACAAGCGATTACAGGTGGATCTAAGGAGACATCTGAGGTTATCAATGTTGCTTATGCCACTCAAGGGAGGAACCAAGGAAAAGGATAAGTGTATTGCCACAGTTGCAAGAAGTTCAAGCATGTTGCCTACAATTATAGTAAGAAATTTTGCAGTTACTCTTAGGAATGGCAATAGGTGGGGCCTGACATGTTCTGGGCCGATTTATTTTTTAATAAATTTCAAAAAACGAAGTCGTTTTTGACAAAATGGTGTTATTTTGTCGCCCTCGATTAGGCCACGGACCGGGTCGGGCTGGACATGCCTGACCTGTGGCCCGTTGGCTTTAGGTTGGGCCGGATTGCTGTTAGACCCTTAAATTTTGGAGCACTTCTCAGCGACCTTCACGATGGGCCTTAGGAGGAAGGTTAGTTGAATTACACGCATGAGGGAGGCATGGGAAAATACTAAGACAAACATGGGCGAGTGAGATCGGACTTGTGCCAATTTTGGTAGAGCCTCGGACCTTGTGGAGATTGACTCAACCCAAGCTAAGGACTTGGCCCATGCTTGGATGAATGGACCACGACTAGCGGACTTGTTGTGGGAAGCATTGGATCAGGCCAGTGTGCTATGTGGGCTTCGGCAAGATCACACTGCATCATCAGCGGAAGAGATTGTGGGGAGATCTTAGATGATGTGACGACAACTAAGAGTTAAGAGTAGCAGTAGGACTCAACATCTAAAGATAGCAGAGATCTTCGAGGATAAGGGTGCTAGTTTCCTATTTGAATGTAAACTCTATCTTTCTGTTATCTTGTAGATTCTATTTTATCAGTTAGGGTCCTATTTGGATGGGGGTGTCATTCAATTAGTCCACATGATGTAATTTGATAGAGATAGACGTGATCTTAGCATGATCTTAGGTAGTTTAGTTTAAGTGGGATTCTGAATGTAACTTGGCTTCCAACTTAGAATGCCTATATATAGCTCATTCGAACTTCGCTCTCATGATTCAGTCAAAGAGAGCATTCCTTGTATTCTTTTGAGAGAAAGTAATATAAAGGTTGATTTTACCATATCTCTCTTGTTTCCTTGTTGCCTTTATTGCTTCTGTAGTATTGTTTCTTAGAGTGTGGGAGTTAAACACTTTGAGGGTCGTTGAAGGCTGAAGTCTTATTTATGTGGACCTAAGTGAGGCTGCCGTATAAAGGGTGTTGGCGATCAACTTTGGTGAAAGTTCTAGTCCCAAGATGACCTTTGTATCAATTGCCATGCCTACAAAATGGATACATTATCAAGGAAGGCCCAACAAGTCTAGAAAACTGGCAAGCCCAAGCCTTTCAAACTGTTGTTCCAAACTTTAATATTATTGGTCCTACATCTACAACCACTAGCACCAATCAGTTTACTATTATTCTAGAAATGGTACAACATATGATTTCCAATGCATTCTTTACTTTTGGCATTCAAGGTCAAGGTAAGGTTGTCTCTTCTCTTTAGTTTGCTAATTTCGATGTGTCCAATCATATTGCTAGATCACTTAGTTCGTTACTTCATCTACGATAATATGTTGGTACACAAAATATTCAGATTGCTAATGGCAGTAATCTTCCAATTACAACCATTGATGATATTGGACCTTCTTCTTGTCATTTATTTTTCTCTCATTGGTTGTTTATGAGTTTAATTTGTGTTGGTCAAATGGTGGGCAATAATTGTGATGTACATTTCTCTCGTAATGGTTGTCTTGTGCAGGATTAGGTGTTTTGGAAGGTGATTACTTAGGAGCCTAAAGTGCAAAGATTATTTTCGTTGCAATTTACTTTTTTAGAACTTTGACTTTGGCTTTGGCTTCTATTATCGTTGAAAATAAGGCTGAAGTTTGGCATAGACGATTGAGTCAACCACATAGTGTGATTTTGTCTAATCCAATGAAGCTTGGTTTTCTTGGAAATAGAGATCAATGTTTTAATCAATTATGGCCTCTTGATTTCTTTACTTGTAAAATAGCAAAAAATAAAACTTTAGCTTTCCCTTCTTATGGTAGTCGTGTTAATATATGCTTTAAGATTGTACACTCTGATGTTTGGGATATTACCCTTGTCATTTCACACGAGCAATATATTATTTTAAGATTTTCATTAGTGATTATAGTTGCTTTACATGGGTAAATTTTCTATGCTCCAAATTTGAGGTGTTTCACTATTTTCCAAGGCTTCGTGGCTTATATTAAAACACGATTTTCCACCTGCATTAGAGTTTTATGATCTAATAATGGCGGTGAAGATATGTCGCATGATTTTCAGGCTTTTTTGCAACAAAAAGGTATTGTATCTCAATGATCATGCCCTTATGCCCTTCAATAGAATGGGGTGCTGAATGTAAAATCTTGGAGTTGCATTCCGTCCATTTGTCTACTTAGTTTATTTGATTAATTGTTTGCCTTCTCATCTATTGAATTTTGATTCTCCTTATTATCATCTTTTTGTATGGATCGTAATTATCACACGCTACATATTTGGATGCGTTTGTTTTGTTCATTTGACTCCCTATGAACACCACAAGCTTAAAACTTAATCATTTAGGTGTGCTTTTATGGGTTATAGTACTACTCACAAGGGGTTTTTGTGTTACGATAATATTGTTGTATGCAGATCTCTAGAAATGTGATTTTCTTTGAGCATTAGTACTTTTTTTCAGCAACATGTATTTCCTTTTGAAATTGTTCTTCCTAGATTTGATTATATCTCTTTACCAATTAAGCATTTTAAACCTAGTATTATTAGCAACAATAGCCCCCATCATTGCAAATCCTTACTAACATTGATCTAGTGTCTACTCCTGTGGCACTTTGTAGATCCTCCCATATTAGTTATTCTCCTGATAGGTATGGTTTCTCAGCCATTTTTATTGGAACTACAGGTCCTACCTCTTATTCTCAAGCAACTAAGCATGAACATTGGGTAAAAGCTATACAAGAAGGGCTTTAGGCTCTTCACGAGAATCATACTTAGGATATTGTTCCTTGTCCTACTAGTGTTAAGCCCATTGGTTGTGAATGGGTATATTCCATTAAGTTGTAGTTAGATGGTTCATTTGATAGATATCAAACGAGGTTAACAAAACTTGTTAATTGACAAGAGTATGAGGTAGACTATAAAGAGACATTTAGACCTGTAACAAAGATGACAATTGTGCGACTTGTACTACCTATTGTTGCTTCTAAGGGCTGGCCATTGCAACAAATGGATTTTAAGAATGCCTTTTTGCACGAAGATCTTTTACCACCAAGGTTGTTTTCTACACCATCTTCTAATGTTTGTAAGATAAAACGATCACTCAACAAGCTCCATGTGCTTATATAGGCACCTAAACTATCTATTACTCAGCCTGATATTTCCTTCGTTGTTCAACAAGTTAGCCAATTTATATAGGTGACTAGACACCTCCATTTGGCTATTGCTTGTTGCATTGGTTGCTATTTGTAAGGCCCTTTTGTTCAAGATCTGTTCTCCTTTATGGACTCTCATGTTGATTTGTTTGCATATAGTGATAATGATTGGGCTGTTTAATTTAATACTCAACATTCAATTAGTGGTTCGTGCATGTTTCTTGGTAACTCTCTTGTTTTATTAAAAAGCAAGAAGCAAGATCAGGTGTCTTAATCCTCTACTAAGTCTGAATATTGTGATATGTCCTCTGCATGTCCTAAAATTATATGGCCTTGGCGATTGTTGCGAGAGCTTGGGTTTCCCCAGATTGTGCCTACTCCACTCCATACGAATAATACTAGTTCCATTCAAATTGCTATAAACCCATTTGTAAATGAGTATATTCCATTCAAATTGTCACTCTATTCGTGAAGCATGTGACACTCGTGTTTTCTCTCTTTCACATATCGCCAACGATCTCTAGGTTGCTGATGTATTTACTAGGGCCCTCTCCTAGAACCGACGTCACTCCTTTGTTCACAAATTGATGCTTTTTGCTCAGCCGACATCAATTTGAGGGGGATATCAAAGGCAGAAATGATTATGGCAGCAATTCCTTCACATGATTTCGAAGTCATAGCTTCAAAGGTTAGGGAGCTATAAGCTTGTTGAAAGGGGATGCTAATTCTCTCTTGAAGGAGGTATTCTAAGCTCTTTTGATCAGTCTATATTTTAAACTTCCTTCATCTAAATGATGATAATGTCTCACTACTATGACCATTGCTAGGAATTCCTTATCATAGGTGGATAATGCTTGGTACTTAAGAGCCAAGGCCTTACTCATGAAGACTATGGAATGCTATTGTTGTAACAAGATTGCTCTTAGTCGTCACGCACCAGCATGAGCCTCTATAGTGAAAGTTTGGGCATAATTAGGTTAGATCAACATAGTGCTGTCATTAATGCGTATTTTGGATGTTGGAAAGCTTTTTGTGCATCTTCATTTGAACCAAAAGAGCCTTTTAAAGGCTTACTCCTATGCCATAGTGTTGGATAAACCTCTTGAAAAATCCCTCGTGTCCCCAAAACCCTCTAGTTCCTTGATGGTGGCAGGTTTAGGTCAATTGGCAATAGTTTCCAGCTTCTTTGGATTAGTAATCACTCCACTTGCTGAAATTTCGTGGCCCAAGTATTCAATTTGATCTGCTCCGAGGCTGCACTTGCTTGCTTTTGGCAAAGAACTGTTCTTATGCAAAATTACTGAAACAATCCTGAGGTACTTTTAATGGTCTTTGAATGTGCGGCTGAAAACCCAAATATCATATGAAAAATCTAACACAAACGTCCTTAAGTCAGCCCTAAAGTATTGATTCATTAACCTCTGAAAAGGCGGCAGGATCATTTGTAAGTCCAAAGGGTATAACCAAGAACCCATAGTACTCTCATGAGTTATGAAAGTTGTTCTGTGTACGTCTTGAGGGAACACCCTGATTTGATGATAATCTGAGCAGATTGAAGCTTTAAAAACCACCTTACCCCATTCAATTTGTCCAATAATTCCTTAATCAAAGGAATTGAAATTTTGTCTTTAATTATATATTTCTTTAAAAATATGCAATCAATGTGGAATCTTCACGTATTGTCTTTCTTTCTAACCAATACCACTAGTGATAAAAAGGGATTGTTGCTATGTTGAATTATACATTGCGTCAATACCTCTTGTACTAGTCCTTCAATCATATTTTTCTGAATTTAAGAATATTGAATACCTATAAGTCCTGACATATACAACTTCAGTATCCTCTTTAAGCAAATCTTATGTTCATGCAAACTATGGGGAAATAATCCTTTTGGTTCTTCAAAAATGGAGTTGAACTCTGTTAAGAAATCAGCTGTCTTACCATCTCTGTTACCTGCGTGAATTTCAGGTTCTAAAGATATCTAGCAAGACGGCATCAGTACAAAATTGAACCCCTTGTAGAGTCCAGACTAATACTCTTGGGCTAAGCTCAAATGCCCACTACCCTCTAGCTATTCATATTAATGAACATACAGTTGTCTTTAAGCTTTTAATTACCATGTGATAATCCTAATAGACTTAAGTCTTAAACCAATAAGGCCAAACTAAAATAAAAGTATTTCAAACTTTTTCTATTAATGAAAATTAACAACTTAAAAGATAATTAAATATTCATTCCCTCATTGTTGTATTTTTCTTTCGATCACTGATGATCTATAAGCTATACTGAAGGTTCTTTTCACTAGTGGTGATCCCTAATTCTTCTACAAAATGCTTTCGATGTGGTGGGCATACGATTTTGTAGAGCTCTTATACAATCAATTGAGAACTCTCTATTCAACTTTGTGAATATTGCCCCTTTACTTTTTATCAAACATCGTTCTTTCCTTCTTTTTTTTTTTTTTCAAAAACTTTGCCAAACATCTTTAGCCCTGGCTAAAATGTGTGTGTGATTTGGCTTGGCAGAAATGTTTTCTTGGGGGAAGATAGTTTCATTTTTTTAAAGTATGCATTCGTGGAATTAGAGCCACTTGAGTCATGCGTTTTATATTGCTTACTAATGTTAAAGGTTGGTATTAATTGTTTCTGATTGCGATGTTTAAGAGCTTTATTGGTTTTTTCTCCAAGCATAGATTCTCAAATGAGTTTTAAAACAAATTTAAAAGGCCTCAATGTAGTTTTTGCCTCAGAAAGGTGCACTTATTTGTTTTTGAATTCCGAAATGCGGTTGTAAAAGGGTTATAGGGTGCTAGAAATGGTTTTAGAATTTTGCCCTGTTTGGAGCCAACTATAAAACTACTAAACAATGTTGTGAAGATGAGAAATTTACTGAAGAATGTTGGACCAATAGTGGTTGATAAATAAAAATCCCTTTATGTTTTGATAATTATAAAATATATAGAATTGGTTAAGAAATTATTTCAGGATTTTAATTA
>JAOQML010000009.1:4854777-4895210 GCA_027568935.1 Erythroxylum urbanii | reverse complement strand
TGTAAGCTTAGTGATTAGAGAAAAATCACTGGTGAGGTTAGATTTGTGCCGGAAATCAAATCGGAGTGTAAGGGTTGTTTGAGCCGGAATTCAAGTGGTTGTAAAAGTTCGCACTGAACTAAAAAGTGTGCAATATAGTGTTTTGCCAAAATCCTAAGTGGGAGCTTAGGTAGAGGACAACTCTGCGAAAAAGTTTAGACGATCTATTCAACCCCCCTTCTAGATCGCTTTCAAAGAACTTGAAATTTTTTATGGTGGCAATACGAAAACTAAAAATAAAATAGAATTAAAATGAAATCTTTCATTAGTTTTGTGTTGGAGAATTGAAATAATTGTTGCATAAAATGAAAAAATTTGAGAACTTTCCATTTCCCACTAGATGCATTTATCACAACTAGTTTTCATGTAGATTCATCTATGTAGGGCGCTGACTGCTAATCAAGCATAAGCTTCATGAAAAGGATATTGATCCTTAATCTTTGCTGAGGTCTTGAAAGGGAAATTATCTTAGCATCCATTTTCTTTTGTGAAGAATTCAATTATAGCCTATATAGGAGGTTCTTCTCACATAAAAATAATCTCTCTTTTTGTGTGTTTATGCTTCTTAAGTGTATGAAAATCGTGGCTGATTGATTTTTGAACTCTTATACTGTCAATCAAGAGTTTAGACGTTCAAATAAGCTAGTTGATGTAGTTTAATAGGACTAACTTGCTTAACATATCTATCCACAATTTTTTTTCCTTTTTTTTTGGTTTTTTATCCGAGTTTTCAAGGTACATAATGATTATTACTCGTAAAACTTTTATCCAGTTAGAATGGTGTTTGATGCGAAAAAGTCTAACGAAGTTGGTTGAGATTTTTAAGATGCTTCAAATGCAAGTAACTATTGCTTTGACAAGGTTTGATGGTTTTGTCTGGGAACAAATTAGGCATTAATTCTTTCCGAAGTACTGGTTGTTCTGTCAGATCTTGTGTTTTGCTGCATTCATATTACTTCGAAATTAGTAAAATGTCTATAGCGAAATGATATTAGCAGAAATGTTTTTGAGCCCTTGTTACCTATATTTCAATTTTATTATTATAATAAATTACTTCATGCATTTGCTAATGTCTAGTTTACCTCCTTTTCACCTGAGTTGCAGATATGGCCTTGGTTGGCGAGGTGGAAGATGGCACGCGAATAGGAAGTTGAAGCAGCAAATGAAAACGCCGGGGCAGAAGCAATCTAAACGTTGGGTATCACTGGGACGTATAAAGCCTAGACAATGGCAAATTGAACTTCTTAGAAGGTTAACAAAGATCCAAAACTTGAGTGTAGGTAAAGCATCCAAACGATGTTAAAAATCTGCCCCAACAATACAAACCTGCAGAACTAGGAGAGTCTTGTTAGAGAAGTAGGAAACAAAATCAAATAGTCTCATACTCGGATTACTATGTACTGCTAAACTTCGGAACTACTTCAAAGCATTATTTTGCCACTTTCTTTTCTGTAAACACATCTTTTGGCTTTACAATCTTTTTGCTTAGAACAAGTTGTTCGTGGTTTTACCCGTGTACAATTTCCTTTTTTTCTTATTCACCTTTTTATAGGATTCAGGACTGAGCCCTGGAGCTGGGCAGGGAGAACAATTCTGTCCAACTAAAACCTGGACTCTGATTTTGAGCTCTTGCCAGTGATATATGTACATGTATATATATACTTTCTCTTCCCAGTTTAAGATTAGGTCAATCCTGATATTATTCTAAGAAGTTTTGTAGAGGCGCTAGGATCCTCCACAGTTTCTCAATTTTCTAGTCCTTCAATGCGTTTTCGACCGTAACTTACAAACAATAGTAGTAGTTAGTTGCATGAGAAGTCTCCTACTTTAACGTATAACCAAAGGCATTGCAAGTATATAAAATTGATTTAAGGTTGCAATTAAAGCATCTATGCAAATGATTAGAGATGCATTACACCCAATTTTGAAACTAGGCTAAGTATAGAAATACAGATAAGGATGAATTTCATTCTCTTTAGTCTTCATTTCTGCTTCATGACTGGGTTAGAACTGCCATTGGACTTGATTAAGAATGCTTCCTTAGTTGGATAATACATGATGTAGGTTTGAGTTAGTTTTGAAAAGCTTACTAGATATTCTTGAATTCCTTATCAAATATTTGAAATATCCATAAAATTATATATGCATCTCTCTAAACAAATACTACAAGCACAATAACAACAACTTAGTGAAAGTTCTACTGATATGCAAAGTCTAGGAAAGTTAAAAAGTAAATAGTCTTACCCTTAACTGATATAGAGGTTGCTTCTGACAATTATGTAAATAAGTGAAACCATAAATCTAAAGCTTTTTTCCAAATAAGCAATGTAAAGGTGTTGATTGATTGATTTTATGTGCTTATAATAATTATAAGTTATAACTGTAAGTGCATGGTGTACACGTAACTAGCAGTAGCAAGTACGAGTTGATTTTACAAAGACTGTAAATATTAGTATTAACTCTTTTTCTATTATCTAACCACCGAATCAGGTTGTGAATTTAATTAAAAATTAAACTAAACAAACTAAATTAAATTTGACACATCAATAAACTAAGATAAAGATAATACTAAGATTAGTCGATATGAAAGAAATGGTATCTAGGTGATGAATCTGTTGAACAAGTTTTATCTAATGTAAAACTCTCAATATTCTGCAAGTATACGAATTGTAACTTGTAGTAATTGAGATGTCCATCCTACGAAGAATTAGCTTAAAACTAAATGAACTTTAACTTTGTCTAAGGTTGTCAAAATGTGAATTAAATGAAAATAAAAATAACCAGAATATTAAACAATGAAGTATGAGTTGAATGAAAATAAAATTATGAAATTAACACATTTAAATCAAATAGAGCACTGAACCGGTCAACAAATGAGATGTCACAATAAAACAAAATAGATCAATTATGAGAGTATTTGATTTATTCTATTGTCATTTTACTACCATAACCACTTTTGATTTAATCGGTATCGATCCTAGATTTTTGAAGGGTTTGATTAGTCTCTCTGAAGATCTGACCAATTGACCCTAATTGATAATCCCTAATTGAATCTTAAAATTCTAAAATTGTAATTTCTCAATTCAAAACTCTTTCCCAAACAATTTCAATTAGTTTAGAAGTTATCAATCAAATATTCAAGTTATCACACATGATCTCTCTTCGAATGATATTTTATTTGTTAATCATGTGACATATTAATTTACCAACTTTCGTTGCGCAAATTAACAAGATTACTTATGAATCACTCTCTCGATTTATTTTCAAATATATGCATGCACCATTAACACAATACATATTATGTATTGAATCAATCAAAATTAAAGTCACAAAATAATTCAAGAACAAACCCTAATATAGAAATTAGAATATAATAAATGTGACGAACATCTTCAAATTCATCCAAGATAACTTATCTTTTGTTAAAGAACTTGTGAAAATGTCACAACATATCAAACTTTTGAAGGAATTACTATTGAACAAGGAAAAGTTAAAGGAAGGAGCTCAAGAGTTTTGAAAAGCAAACTACCAGAGAAGTTTATAGATCTGTGGAGTTTTACTAGCCCTTAAAAATTGGTAGCTTAAAAATAGATAAGGCTTTGTCCAACCTAGGGGCTGGAATTAACATGATGCCTTATTCTTTGTTTGAGAAAATGGGATTAGGTGAACTAAAACCTACTAGGATAAGTGTAAAACTAGCACTCTATTGTAGAACATTTGCAAAAGGAACTCTTTGGTAAGTTAAAATATGAACAACTCCTTTTCAATTCCTTGAATCTCTTTTAAGCTTCATATAAATAATCACCTTCATTTTGTTGAAAATTTGTAATTTCCTTTATGAGCCTTATAGTCTTTATCAAGGGGAAGTACTTAATTAAGAAGGCTTGCACTAGCTCCCCCCATGTTGTGACATTCATTGGGTTGTGTGAATTTAGCCATGCCTTAGCTTGATCCTTGAGTCTAAAAGGAAAAAATCTCATCTTAATTGCATCCTTTAATAGCCCATTATACCTGAACGTATCACAAATCTCTAGGAAATTGGCCAGATGAGCATTGGGATCCTTATTGGCCAGCTCATAAAATTTCACATTGGTTTGTAGCATATTTGGTAATGCTGGCTTCGTTTCAAATGTATTAGTCTTCAATGGTGATCTCGTAATCCCTTATTGATTCACATTGAACCATGACCTCATGAATTCCATAATGTCCTTTATTGTTCTCCTTCCTTTCTTCCCTCCACCATTGTTCTTTTTATTACTTCTTAGCACTTCACCTTTCAAAACTCTCGTTCTTACTTTGTGATGTCAAATGCTAATGTATCTTCTAATTTTCTCATACTCTGAGTGATTCTTGTATTCATGCACCTACAATCACATAATAAAAAAGTATCATTTCCTTAAATCAAATGAATTCAAATCAAATAAGATGCTAATGCAATTTCCCAATAACAACATCAAAACTTGTTTGCTCATTCTAAAGTATGCAATACTGCAAGTATACGAATCGTATATTGTAGTACACAAAATATCGTTCCCCTGAGAGTTGAATTAGTCACCTAATAACTTATACGAATCATATATTGTAGTACACAAAATATCGTTCCTGTGAGAATTGAATTAGTCACCTAATAACTTGAATCCAGTTTTGTTTAAGGTGATAAAGGATTGAATTAATTGAATTAAAAATTAACTAAAATTAAAATAAAATAATAAAACTTGATAACTAAATTAGTAAAGATAGCAATAAAAGTGAAGTTAATCAATAATGGAAAATTAGGAATTATTCTATCTTTGTTTTGTCTTCCCTTTATCTTGTTAATTTAATCAGGATTGATTTTAGACATCCTAAGGTTTTGATTACCCTCTCTTGATATCTAGTCAAGTAATACCAATTGAAATATATAACAGTTGGATTACAACTTCCTAATTCACAAAACTACTTCTAACCAAATTGGATTTTAAGCAATCCTAAGGATAATTAACTCATAATTAAGATCTCTCTTCAATTGTTTGTTAATATGATATTTGTAGGTCTATTAAAGTGCTAACTCTAGTTGTGCAACTTAATATAGATAACTTTAATTCAATCTCTCAATTTCTTATTAAGTATGAGAAGTACCAAAAAGCATCAGATATTAAATTTAACAAGATAACAATTATCAAAACAATTCAAGAATAAACTCTAACATAGATTTAGAATCCCATAATCATGTTCAAAACACAACTAATTAGAATTGACATTCAAGATAATGAAAAGAATAAAAAACTAATAAATAAGCTTAAAAGCCTTGATTTGGAAATTCTATAAGGTTAGAACTAACTTGATGTTTCCATTATTTGCTCTTCTTTTTTATGATGTGTAGAATATTTATGCATTTTTACTCTTCCTTTTTGGGTATATTTTATGACTCTCATTTCCTTTCTCGAAATTCAGACACTTCTAATCTGCCTCGTGATGTATCCTTCTTATTATCCTTATATATCAGCGACCTAGGGTTTCTAGGATATACATGGTCACATATACCTCCAAAAATACCTTAATTTGTGACTTTACGTGGTTATAGAGATGTAGATGGGGAACATATAACATACACGACTGTGTAACTCCACATAGGCAGGAATTGTATCTTTAAAAGTCCACACATTTACAAAGACTTACACGGTCACTATACACGACCGCGTAAGTCTACAATTGCTTCAATTCTTCCATTCCATGCCATGATTTCACCTTAATACATCTCCTCTTGATCTATGAAAGCAATTTTTATCTAAAAACACACTTGAAGTGAATTAAGTACCCAAAATACTTTAAAACTCTTAGATAATAAGCAAAATACATTAAATATAGGTATATAAATATACATAAATAATTGTATATCAAGTTCCATCTTAAAAGGTATAAGGCTCCACTTTGATGGGCATAAGTCTTTCATTTGCGTGAGGAAGTTATAAACAATCAAAGAGGATCTTAAGGTGTTAAGAAACGAAAGATATGATGATACTTAAGCTATTATTTATCAGTTAGGGATAAGTTAATAAGATACAGCATATGCTCTATTAAGATCCATTGAATCCTTTGACACAAATGGAGGAAAAGAAAGCCTTATCTGATTATGTGTAAGTTGTTGAGGTTAATTATTCTATTTTGAAATAAAGATTGAGGCTTCAATGGCTTTAGCATGGTTATAGGAACACTTCCTTTTTCCGTAAGTCTTTACTCTTGAGGAAAAATTACAACAAAATTTTTTTACTTTTAAGATATGATGGGTATTATTTCATCTCAGTTTGACCTTTTAGAGGATATTAATCATTTTTTTCAATAAATTCTTTGGCTTCTCCCTGACTTATACTTCTCCAATTTAATTGCTTCAATATTTTATCATTGGTAAAGTTCCTTTAACCAATGTAGACTTATTGATCCGGCCTATTACAGATTCTAAAGTAGAGAAAACTCTCTTTACTCTTCTTCCTAATAAGGCCTCTAGTCTAAGTGTTCCTAATGCTTTATTTTTGTATAAAATCTTTGTAATTATTAAAGAATATGGTAACTAGAGCTATGCTGGAATTCTTTAACAGTGAGAGTATGTTAAAAGAAATCAACAAAACTTTCACCAATTTAGTTTTAAAGATTCCTAACCTATACACCTTAAAGGATTCCAAGAATATTTCTTTTAGCAATACCATCTACAAGAGAATAGAAAAAGATCCTAATCTCTAGGCTTTTAGCAATATCATTGATAAGATAATAGCAAAAGTCCTAGTCTCTAAGCTTAAATAAGTGCTTTAACCATTGATAAATCAATCCTAAAGTTCTTTTATGTCAGTTTGACAAATTAGTGATAATTTTCTTTTAGCTTAGGACTTGTTCAATAATTATAATACGAAACACTCCTTTAATAGTTGTTTTATCAAAGTGGACTTTTATAAATCTTTTAATTCTATTGACTGGAGATGCATTATAAATGCTTTACATGCTTTTGGCTTTCCTTTAAAGTTTGTCCACTAAATTACTCAATGTACTACCATTGTGTCTTAAAATGTATTGGTTAATGGTGAGCCCACTGGATTTTTTAATGGAACTAAAAGTCATAGGCAAAGAGATCACTTATCCCACTACTTGGTTTACTCACTCTTTAGGATCATTTACCAATAAGTACTATAAAGAATTTTTAAGGCTTAAGGCTTAAGGCTTAAGGCTCCCAAAAGTCACTCAGTATAAACTTGCATAGTGTAAGCTAGTTTTTCCAAGAGTTTCATTCATTATATGGCTGGTTATAGTTGAAAACTCTCTATTAAAGACATGCTTCATATTGCAACTTCTATATCTACTACTTTCTCTCTTTTTCATTAAGAGCCCAAATCTATTAGAAACTTATTCTTTCAATATGATTTCACTAAACTAATTTGGCAAACCATACAAAGGCTTAACAATCTTTCTTGTGTTGGTGAATTCTTAAGCTAATATTATTGGTTGGAGCATCGAATTGAATTGGATACGTAAGGATGATGTTATCAAATATAGAATTGCCTTTAGTACTGCCATTTATTTTATTTAGAAATAAAGGAACATGAGAAAATTCCAAGGCAAACCAACTTATATGTAAGACAATGAGCTATATCATTGAGAAAACCTTAATTGATTATAATTATTCATATCTTTAATGTCTTAGCTTGGTTGCAAGTTATTGTTATGGTTCTAAGTTAGTAGTAGCTTGCTTAATTTTGTTTGGCACATTCCGTATGGTTGTTTCTTATATCACCTAATGTTGTTGCACTATTACCCAATTCTATTAATTTTATTTCCTTTCTTTTCTAAAAAATTAATTTTATTTGCAAAATTTGTTAATGAACTTCCTCGTTACTTAACAAATATCGTATGTTCCTTTAATAGCCGTACATAAAAAAAATTTTATATAGTTATTCATCTTTACTTGAAAATTAATTTAAATAAAAAATTGTAGTAAAATTGGATTGAGTGGCTGATTTCCTAATTCAATGTAAATAAATCTAACCTAATCCAAATAAAAAGATTTTAGAATCTAAAACAAGCTTAATACATGATATACCTGTATTGGTTAGGTTTTGCCAATATTTTAAAAATTAATCCAAACAACAAATCAATTAGAATAGAGGTACAAGTTTTAAAGATTAATCTAATGTTTGACTATTAATTAACCAATATATAGTAAATAAAAAGTAAAAATTATAAAAATAAGCCTCTGAAATACGTTCCGTTTGATAATACCCATTAATCACCGCACCATAATTATCCAAACTCTAATCCTTTACACCGTTAAAAGATTCTTTAGCGTCGTTCACATTATCTTCTTTACATAAAATTTAAATTATAAGTTGTAGTGTTAGGTTTAAGATGTACCTTTTCCATGTAGTCCAAAAGGTCAAGAGCTTCTCTTGTCTACAAAGTACAGTAACATGTATATTACGTTGGCTTTTTTGGCATTTTGAAAGAGAGCATAGGTTTGACTCAAAATCCTCCCCTCTTGCCTTCGTCCGTTACTTTCAAACTTTTCTTTCACGTCATTAAAACTTTGCTTTTAGCATTTCAGTAGAGGACATCAGTTTGACTCGAAATATTCCTTTCTTCCACTTTCCCTTTATACTTCTCTTTCACATTCTTAAAACTTCACAATTTTATTCTATTAATGTTTACTTCTCTCGTTCATTTCGTTTTTCTTTTCTTTCAGATCTTGTCTAATAAATCCATTCCATATCTAGAGCTAACGTTTTATATCATATGCTCTCTTATACAAATTTTTTCTTCTTGTAAGTGAAAATTGAGTCTTTTACGGTGGCAGAGACATGGGTGTAATAACGGTGGAAAAAAGTCTAATCTCGAACTAACCTAACTTAAAATTAATAAATTTGTATCTAATTGATTTTATTTTAAATTGAGTTAAAAGTTTTTAAAAACTTTTGAGCTTAAACTACTCTTTAGCTTGAGTTGAATCAATACGGTCCAGCCTAATTTGAGGCTTGAACTTCTCAAATTACATGACATCATTTTGTATGTTAATGAATAAAAATGAAAAATCACATTCTCTGTCTCCCAGCTCAATCTACTACTGTTCTTTTGCTCTTCTTGTCTCCAACGTTAAGCAGATTTCATTTTAGTTTATTAAAATCAAAATGCCCATACTCAGTTATCTTTAGACATTTCAATCAAATGTCATTGCCCATTTTCAAAATTTCTACAAGCACCCCTTTTCAATTCAGTGGCTCTATGGAGATTCAAACCCACATTAAGTATAGTCTTAAATCTCTATCACCAATGAACTCTCTCTTCTAAACCTTCACAGCCTAGCAACTTGAAGGCATTGTGACTCTAATCAAGTAGCTAACTAATAGCCTACATGGCAGTATCTACTCTTATGCTATACCACAACGAGACAACAGTTGATCGAGGCCAGTAGTTTTCTAATCACTCAAGTAAAAATTTATCCTTTTGTATTTACATCTTTGTTGTCTTATATCTTCGTTGTCATGATGACCTAAACATTTCTATTTTGACGATAATGTTCAGAATAACATCTTTGTTGTCTTATATCTTCATTGTGACGATGACCTAAACATTTCTATTTTGACAATAATATTTAGCTTATTCTGCTTCATCTTATCTCATCTACATATTTACGTGAGATCTAAAAAAAATGTTGATAAAATAAAATCACACAGAATAGAAATAGAGTAAGTGAATAGGTAATTTTATTCCATCTATTTGTCGTTTCTATTAATAAATTGATTAATCTTTTAATAAATCGGCTTTGTATATAAGAAGTTATTACAATAAACTAAACTAAAAAGTTTCAATTTTTTCAGCTGAGCTGACCGGTCCAATTGGAATTGATTATATGAGACACTGTAGATTTCACAAGATGTAATAACATCACAAACCACCCAAGTAAAGTAGGAACTATCGAAGAAAGCAAAGATCACGTCTTTCACCTGCATTTTATTCGCAACAAAAACGCCCTTCCATGATCCCCCAGGCTTTTTCTCATTACAATTCATTTCAGAACCTATCACACGCCGCATAATTACAGGTGAAGAGAGCGGAGCTTGAGGTAATGTTACAAGAATCTCCTCTCGAAGTATTGATCATCAAAATGGAAAAGTTACAAAAACATTGAATTCAAATTTAATAGTGTTAAGGTTCTGAAGAGGACTGAGATAAGTGAACTGGTGGAGAAACAGCTGCTTCGGAGGGATCATCCGAAGTCTTTGTATTCATGCCTTGTACTTCATTTTTATTAGTTGCAGCTTCAGAATTTTGAACCCAATTATCAGACCATCTTGACGAGGGAAGTGTGTCAGATGAAGCAATGCCAAGCGATGTTCTTGGATAACTTAAGCCAGACGAATCAAAAAAAGACAAAGTTGGGCTGAGACTAAAGCCAAAAGGATATCCAGGGAATGGAGGTGGATGATCATATCTGCAACTCGGACCAAACTTGCAAATTCCATACATGTTGTAGTTTGAACATACAGCTTGCCCCTGCCATTAGATACACGTATGACCAGACTTTGAGAACATCAATCTTTAGTTTCATCCTGTCATCTTCACTAATAAATTTCAGAAAGTTCAACCGCTAACCAATGTGTTACCAATCATAAGATAAGTAATTGACTTACCGGTCTTGAAGGGAGCCCAAGAGGACCAATGCTATCTGCTAGTTGTTCAACCCTCTCTTTCCTCTCTTTTGGGTGATGGTACCTGCAGTCAGATCCAAATTTGCATGTACCAGTGCTCATGAAATGCCTGCATTCTGGTTGGTCAGGCCTCTCAGGTAGATTAGAAACGGTTATCATTGAAGAGTGCACTTGTCCACCCGATTCAACTTGATTTCTTGAGGTGTAAACAAGATTGGATCTCGGGATATTGGGAGAAGACATAGTGCTAAAGTTTCCCTGCTGAAAAACAAAATGGAGACAAGAGAACATTAAGAAAATGGCTCAATCCAAGAAAAAACTTGAAAAATAAAAAAGATTTGTCAGGAAGTTTGAAGTTGAAATATCCAAGAAATTACAAATGCTCGTATGACAATAAAAATTAAACAAGTTCCAACAAAACATTTAGTCTAAGCAGGGACTATGTCTCAGGATGCCTCAATGCACATTGTGGGTGCGGTTCCATCATTTACTGCATTAATAATCACAAAAGGACCTGTTGGTGTGAATTAATATTGTCCTTTCGCATGCGTCCTATCAGCAAACATCACTTGGAATTTCATCAAGACCCAAAACCTGCCATTGTTGCACCTCGTAAGGAAAAGTTTTTTATTTCTTTTCTAGACAATATGTGGACAGATTCAAGTCCTTTCATGCTTGCTATTGAGTACTCATCTTTCTAATCTCGCTAGGTCTAGTTGAAACTCCTATTAGTTGATACCACACCATAGCAAATGAAAATTTGCCCTCATTAGCATCCCCACATTGTGGTGCAATTCCATCATTTATTGCATTAACAATCACGAAAGAACCTGATGGTGTGAATTAATATTGTCCTTTTGTGTGCATCCTATAAGCAAACGTCACTTAGAATTTCATCAAGATGCAAAACCTGCCACTGCTGCACTCCAAAGGAAAAGTTCTTTTCTTTTTCTAGGCAACAACACGTACATGGAGTTCAAATCCTTTCATGCTTGCTACTGAGCATTATGCTCTTTTTTCTAGTTCCATTAGGTCAAGGAACAGCAAGCAAACAATTGATAAATTCATACGCAATTGGAAGGAATAACAATTTTCGAAGTTCACTAATCTTGTCCTATTTCATTTCTAAATTTATTTGGATAAGAAGTTCTCTTAATTTGAAATGTCAAAAATTTTTATTTATATTTTCCAATCACCTAACCTCACTATTAGACTTTTGGCAGTCAACTTTTAACAGAGGAAACATTTCGTAAGAGGATTGGAACACAAAAATAAATAACAAGAACAATGACTAAAATTGATTGTTTATTCTATAACTATACTATGAAAGAAATGGAAATAATTAAAGCATGATAACTAAAGGAGGTAAGTACTAAAAGTAGAATTGAAATTTTGGTTACCCGAATAATGAATGCTAAAAAGTAACATCCACAAGATTTTGCATATGATCACATAAATAGCTGGAATAAAACATTAACCACCAAACTTCTGGCATCTTAGCCATTCAATGCCAGATAGACGTAGGATCAATGGAAGAAGCATCTTCTTTTAAAATTCACTGAACCATTTTCATATCATAAATCTTCATTCAGATTATTGCAAACAAATTAAACGTAGAACATACTGATATCAATAAAACTTGGTGAAGGAATAAAATTAATTATGAGAGTATCAAAAGAACCGTAATCCGTTTATACCTGAAACAAAGATTATGATAACAGCATATGCTTTGAACACATGCAGCCATCATGATCAAATGTAAATATGCAAGCTACATTACAACAGTATCAACAGTGATCATCAAAACTATCTTAATAAATGATTGTGATGCCCTGTTCCTTTGCCCAAAATTCCACAACTCAAAACAAAGTGTGAAAAAGAAAACAATAGAAAGAGCTCCTCATTTATCTCAATACTACAGTCGATACAATATGTGGAAGAGGAATAACAATGATCAATACAGTCACCCCTTTAAGAAACTGGAAGGTAAGATGGTGCATGCAGTGGCCATTGCCACTTCAATGGAAAAATATGATTGTTGAACCATGGAAAATGCCAGATACCAAAACGGTTACACATGTTCCAAGAATGCATTGAACCATCCTAACTGTCAAATGGAAATCAGCTAGTGGAAATTTGTTAATGAAGTAATTAAAATTTGTCAATAAGTGATAGTTTTCTCAAAAATCAAAACAAGCTTATTATAATTGCAAACTTAATTTGTTAATGGTTTATCATTTGCATTGTTGACTACATTACTATAGATGAGGTTAAAAATAAATAAATATATAAAATATTTCTAATTTTATAGAAATTAAAAAAGATAAAAGCCATCAAGATAAACTAATTAGTAATATGTTAGTTTAATTGGTTAACTGAAACAATCGACTGCATGATCCCAAGTTTGTCTATTATATGTTATCTCTTGTGCAGCATAATTTATCATTTTACCTTTGCTTTCTTTTCTTTATTTTTTCCAAACTCACTATCAGTTTTTTGAGCAAAGGCATTTTAATAATTCTAAAGATGTAATGCTAATTAAATGCAATGTTATTCTCAAAGAACACATAAACAATAGCAAGCTAACTAGAGATAGTAAACAGCTTGTTCATGCCAGTAAAGACATGTACCAGCTGCACCAGTCATAAAGGCTATTTTCTCTATTTTCTAACTCTCTCTTTCTCTCTCTACACCAAGAGCTCTCCCCGAAATCACCTTTGCAACAAGCAAAATGGAAGCTGCATGCATCAATATTTAATATTTGGCAACTAGGCCCATGATAATGATTGAAAAACCAGATACTTATACCAAAATTAAGATTCAACCACCACATACTTACCACATAAGTGTTCCATCCTTGACCAGGAAGAATACCTTGAGAAGGAGAAACTACAACAGGCATGTAAGCCTGTGGAATCTGCAAACGAGGGCCAGAGACATAAGGTGCCCTTGGTATTGACCACGTTGGAACGCCTACAAAGGACAGACCTGATGGAGGAGTAATTGATGGCACTCTGGAGCCCAAGGTAGTGGATACATTGGCAGGCAAGCTACTGCCAACTGATGAAGGCTGTGGATGATGGAACTTGCATGCGATGCCAAATTTACATGAGCCTGTCCGCATGTAATAAGGGCATGATTTTTCATCCTGTCATAAGATATACCCAATACCCACCTTAGAATATGTTAACATGAACCTAAAGTAATTGACCAGATAAGAGAAGAAGAGAAGACCTGGCGCATCGGTAGACCAAGAATATTGAATGAAACTGGCCCCGCACCATTCCTGTTCTTTGGGTGATGAAATTTACAGGTAGATCCATATTTACACGTCCCTGTCTTTAAGTAATACTACAATGTCGATTTCACAGCAGAAGCAGTAAATCAAGGTTAGAAGTCGGACATTTCTTCTACCAGCTGAAAGTTAAACAAGTATGTTGAATTGAGGCTATTGTCATGCAAATAAGAACCATAAAGATCTTTGAGCTTCACATCAATCTTCTCATTTCAGAAATTTCAACACTATCCCAAAGATTTAGACAGATCTGGACCTCTCTACTTAATCTTCCAGAAGTTAGAAAACAAAATTGAATAAAAGAAATATATGTTGTGGATGTACAATAGAAAAATGAACCAAAATTGTCATATGCAATACAAGGAAACATTTTACATAGTAGTTGATCAACCTATAGCAATTTGAGTGCTTATCCAAGTTCCCTCGTAGCCATTTAACTACTCAAATATTTAAGCAGGTTAATTATTAACAATGCTCCATGCATCTTCTTTAGACCTATTTCTCTTCCTTTTTTGGAACAGAGGAACCCGCAGCCACTATCTTTTGGATGCGCACTGGATAAACTTCCAGATTGACGCAATAGCCTGCAAATCACGTCAACCGGGTACTCCGCACTAGGCAAGCCCTATACGACAGGCTCGATTTTGAGAGTGTAGGTAGGGGGATTCGAACACAGGACCTTTTGGTCCTATGCCCCCCGTTCCACCAACTCGGCTACCCTTCCATACAAACAAAACCTATATTCGGAGACCCATCACCATCCATCAAATAACTTAATGAAAAATTAACGACTCTTTATAGGAAAAATGAATTTTCTGATATGGCAACTAGCGTTCACTTGGAAGGTCAAGGATGATGACTGTATCTATTTTCCAAGAATGAGTTGCTTATATGGTTGTTAGGGGAGCATAATTGGTTAGACCAAGATCAGATGCACTCAGAAACTATCCCAAGCATAAGTTTTTGTTGGTTATCCTAGACAAGAGAATCAGGAGACCATAGTTTTGACTCCAAAAACAACAGATTTATGGTAGCTACAGAGACGAAAAACTTCAATAATAACCAGTGATTTTGTCTAAAAATTACTCATTTCTATATTCACATTCTTAAGCATGTCTTTTGTAGCATGGTTCATCCATGACAGGGAAAGAAACCGGGGCTCGTTTTTCAACAATGAAGAGCAATCCCCGATTGTCCATCCATAGGAAGCAACTAAAAAAAAACGGCTCACTTTTCCAGGTTTTACGTTTTATGAGTTGTGGGGTGGGAGAAAGCTTACGAAGTGGAATTCTGAAAATGCATGTTTATAAGCTAACGTGGAGTAATAGTACTTATTTTTTGAGAAAGCAAGTAATTTCAGAAACCATCATACATGCAGTGTTCAAAATGAAAGCAGTATTGGCTAATATCAATTGTCGTTTCACTACAAAGTGGCATTGGCTTAATATTGCTGTAAAAGAATACTTGTGCTGTGGATAGTTCCTAGTCACCAGAGCTTTTTCTTAATAGACATTACACTATCATGGAACTGTTTTTTATGGCACTGCAGAAATAATAAAATCTTCAAGTTCTACACACAATTTGAAGGTATGATGACATTGCACATTAGCCATCAATACGTCGATCATCTTCAAAGGACAGAAGTTTCCAGTTTATAAATTCTCAGTAGAGTCAGGAGGAAGAAGGAGGTCTGCGAAGCAAGTACCCAACCGCTAGGCCACTGACTCAGTGGATCCCTAGTCCTATTGTAAAGTTTCTCTATACAAAAGATATTGAAGAAGAACTTACCTCACAGTCAGGTTGACCATCTCTCTCAGGAAGTTCTTCAGTGAATTGGGTCCCCTGACCATGGAAAAAGAGCTTTTTAAACTGAGCTGGAAAGAACTTAAGGCACCACATAAACCACAGGGTTGACACAAACACATCAACTCAAACAGATAAATTCAAGATAATGATGACATCTATTTATATAAGTAGGAGAATACAAGTTCAAGAAACCTTTAGCACCTGTGCAAAATTAGGAGGATGATTATAGCGACAATTGTTTCCATAACCACACAACCCTGTCCTTAGATAGTATACACAATCTCGTTCACCTGGACGATCAGGGTATGGACTTGATTGAGCCATACCACCTTGATCCGGACTATCATGTATTTTCCATAGGCAAAGTGCTTCTGCAAAAACCCATAAGAATAACTCAAAGGCCTCTCCATCTCCGGAGCAAATTGTGCTTTTACTTCATTGATCATACCATTGAAATCCGAAAAATCATTTGACAACAAGCATCGAATGAATTTCTTACACATTCCCTAATAAAGGAACATGTAGATCCCAACACTTAATCTGATCAAAACCTACAATCTAAACATGAACACGTCAAATTTTCATTCTTAAGACAAGAAAGGCCTCACAACAGAAATCCACGTCTAAGACGTCAGCAAAAGGAGGCAAAGCACCCAACATGAAGCAATTACAAATTTCCTAGGTTCAACAACCAACACAGAAAGAGTAGTGGTGGTTACCTACAGAAGATTGAATTGGCATCGCATAAATGATCATATCTCTCATAATTTAGTATCAACAACATCAATCATCAGAGAAATAACAAGCAAAAGCAAGAAAAATGATTCCTAGTACAACAGCAGCTATAAATATAGGATCAAGAATAGGAAGGATTGAAAGTAGAAATGAAGCATCAGAAAGAACCAAGAAACATAGAAATCTAACAATCAAAACATCTAACAAAAAAATTGAAGTAAAACTGGAAAAACAAAAAGACATTAACAATACCACAAAAGATCCTGACTGCTTTCATAGTTATGTTTTTGCTTTTGTAAAAAGATGAAGACGGGAACACCAAAGATACCTTGAATGTTAGAAGAAACCACATTGCTGTTAGCTTGCCTCTTACTGCTATTTTCCGGCATCACAAATTCTCACTTGTTTTTCCTTTCTGCAAAAAACCCAGGAAAAAAGGTCTAGTATAGGAAAAGGTAAAGAAGAGGACAGTATGAAAGTGTTGGTGTAATCGATTAACAATAACGGAGGAAAAAGAGCTGTTTGCTACAGGAATGCGGAGAGGAACAATAAGAGAGAGAGAGAGAGAGAGAGAAACGTAATGAAGAATCTCAGAGTGAAAGCCTTTTTCTCTTTTGTTATTTTATATTTTTTGCTACTAAAGAGTAAATACGAGCAGGAAAATAAAGTAATTTAAAAAAAAAAGAAAATGATAAAATCCATTTCCAAATTTAATTAATGTCCTACGGACCCTAAATTATTAACAGATTTGCCTTGAAAGTCTGTGCACTGGGCCATTGGATGAGAGCGGGCCCATCGTCAAGTGCTTAGTTAGGGGTATTTCTGAATTAAATCAAAGGGTCCGTAGACGTGACAAATCGCCGTCGTTGGATCTGTAGAGTTTGTCAAATCTAGGGGGACCCACCTCACCTCCAAATCCAATCAAATGATGGCGCCTATTCACTTCGCCGACTTAGTTCAAATAATGCTAATGTTTAAGACTTACTTTTTCCCCTTTGAAACAGTATGAGCTGATCACAGGGCTTTGGATTGAAATGAAAGCCAGCAAAGGCCCCACACGGCGGAGGTGGCAGTTTCAGATTGGAATCAGATACTCTCCCATCCCAGAGTCGCAATATTCCAATTCCACAAACTTAAAGTTTAACCGCTGCCTTTCCCTTCTGCTTTATTCACACCAGTACACAGCCCAAGTTGACCATGCCCACTATCTGTGGAGCCTATCCTGTCTCTTTTTAACATTTCCAATCTTTTTCTAACTTGAAGATGCTACTTTTCCTCCATTAAATTAACTTTTCAGTCTTCTGTACAAAATTTTTATAAGTTGATATTTTATTAGGTAAAATTGAAATTAAGCAGATTTAGCTTTTTTTGTCAAAATTTGTAGAAAGAAGGAGGGTATTGTCGTTCAGCAAGGTTAACTTTGGGGCAAGAAATTAAAGTTTCATCACAGCGTCTACAACAAGAAATCCGGTGAGTCCAGAAAAAGGGCTTACAACATCAGTGTCAGACATGGCAGATGGATAATAATAGCATAAGGTACTACTTACCTGAAAACCCAAAACGAAAAAGATAATAATCAACACGTTTCAGAACCTTGATTTTTCATATACCAACCAAGAGTTGTGATTGAGCGGCAAGCGGCAAGCTGCAAGCCTTGTTTTGGCCTGTACTGCAGTCATCATTTGCATTAGATTGTTGCCTTGTCCAGTGCACCCACCGCCACGACTGTAACAAACAGACACGTCAACAATTGTTCTCGTTAGGTAAAGATATGTTGACCGAACCAGATCTAAGTTCCCGTGTGCCCTCGTCACCTTTTGTACAGGCCACCGGAACACGCACTCTTTCAAGGCTAGTGTTGCTTTTATCCTGTCTTTCACCATGGAGAATGGTAAATGTTTTCAACTTTTTACATAATGTCATGAATTTCTGTACTGAATATTTCACATTTTCACTCGTTCGGTTATTATTTTTAATTTAAATACATCGTAAATAAACTTATCTATGAATACTGAATATGTAGCTTTTGTTTTCTTTCTCCTTGTGTCTTCAGGTTTTAATCTTGGTTGTCTCTTCCGTTCACTGGCTTTATTGTAATGTCTGTGAGCTCCAAGGTTCATCCCTTTTACTTCCTAGGCTTTCCTGCGCTATTGGTTAAGTCTGAGGAACTCGTCTCTTCTCTTTTCACATTTCCCGCCTTTATTTCCTTTCTTGGTTGCTTACTTCGCACTCACTCTTTCACCTACCTATTCCATATGTCATAAACCTCCGTTAGAATTTGAAACATTCCCTCCCCTAGGTGCTCTTCCTAGCGGATCAAATCATTCTGAATGTCTTGAATCTTCCCATCATGACACAGTTTTAAAGTAAACTATGTTGGATTGTTGAGAACTAATAAGAAGATAGAATAACTAACTTGTTAAATTTAAAAAGGATCGATCCCGTCTATGAATCTATTCTAACTATCAACAAATTTCTAAAATTTTAGGTGAGATGGGCATTGTAATTATTTCTTCTTCTTAGGGTATAATGACAGACCGAAAAACTCGTCTAGAAAGAATTGATGGAGAAATCTTGTATTATATATGGTAATAACTAACTTGCACGGCTGTACAAGTATTTGTAGAAATAGAAAGAAAAGTTTATGGATAAAAAGAACCACAATATTAATTTCTTGCACAAACATACATAGACTACTTAAAGAACTACTACTCACCTGAATTATCATCCAACTTTTTTCTAAAAATAACTAACCATTAATTCTAAAAGTTAGCCACTACAGAACATATACCAAAAATAACAACTATAGCAAGAAATACTCCTGCAGTTTTTACAAAACTGCTTCTAAACCATATTTTTTTTGGTATAGTTATTATTTTTAGCCTTCGTCAGAATATTCACATTTTGGTCTTCTGAGTTAATGTGCTTCAATTCCACCACTTCTTCAGCCACTAAATCTCTAATGAAGTGTACTCGAATATCAATATGTTTTATTCTTCTATGGAAGATAAGATTCTTGGCCATTGTTATGGCTGACTGGTTGTCACAAAAAATCGGTGTAAGTTACTGCTGCACTTGATCAAAGTTAGCAAGGATTCTTCTCAACCATAATGCTTGACATGTTGCTAAGCTTACTGTTGTGTATTCAGCTTCTAAAGATGATAGCGCCACAGTTGCTTGCTTCTTTGAGTTCCAACAAACCACACTTGTTCCAAGAGAGAAAACATACCCTGAATTGCTTCTTATATCTTCTATACAACCTGTCCAATCACTATCATCACTATAGCCAATTAGATTGAATGTTTCTGAGTTGCCATACCAGAGTTCGTAATTGATTGTGTCAGCAATGTACTTCAATACTCACTTTGTTGCACCAAAGTGATGTTTGGTTGGATTCTGCATATACCTAGAGATTACACCTGTTGCATATGAGGTGTCTAGTCTTGTGTGAGTCAAGTAAATTAAGCGACCAACTAGGCTTCTGAACCTGGTTGCATCTGCTGCTCCAGTGCCATCTTCTCCTACCAGTTTCTCATTTACATTAATGGGAGTTGTTGCAGCCTTACAATTCTGCATCCCAAACTCCTTGAGTAAATCCCTAGCATACTTCCTTTGTGATACAAAGATACTTCTTCTTGCTCCACTTCTAATCCAAGAAAATAATGTAACAACCCCAAATATGACATCTCAAAATTCTTCTTCATGCTTCTCTTGAATTCTTCCACTAATTCCTCATTAGTGCCCATGTAAATCATATCATCAACATATAAACAAACAATCAACAAACCAACTTTTCCTTTCTTCTTAACATAGAGATTAGGCTCATTCTTACTTCTGCCAAACCAAGAATTTATAAAGTAGGAGTTAATTTTGTTGTACTATGCTCTTAATGCCTGTTTCAACCCATACAGTGCCTTTACCAACTTGTACACCCAATCTTCTTTTCCTTTTACTTCAAATCCCTCGGGTTGCTCAACATACACCTCTTATAATAGTTCTCCATTGAAAAATGTTGATTTTACATCAAATTGGTAAACTGGCTTTTTCAATTGAGCTACTAATGCCAACAACAACCTCACTGTCTCAAATCTAACCACCAGTGAGAAGGTCTCTTTATAGTTTACTCTATACTTCTGAGCATATTCCTTTACTACTAATCTTGCCTTATACTTCTGCACACTCCCATCTGCACCAAACTTTGTCCTAAATACCCATTTGACCCCTATTGCATGTTTTCCCTCAGGAAGTTCAACCAGTTGCCACGTTTGGTTCTTTTTAATTGCTACCAGCTCTTCTTGCATTTCTTGAAGCCATTCTTCCTTCTCTGCTACTTCTTCATAGCTTATGGGGTCTACTGCGACCTATAACTCTTGAGTAGTCTCATATAATTTTTGCTAAGTTTTGGTATTCCTTGCTGGAGTTTCTAGATCAGAATCGGTCTGCATGGCATCTCTGATTATTGATCTTGTGAATGGTCTTCTTGTTGATGTTGTACCGTTAGTTGAACCATTTGAATTATTACTTGAACTGCCCATTTGTTGTTGAATTTCAGCACTTTTAGCATCATCTTCTGCTAGTTCTACCATGTCTACTCCTTGTTTTGTTTCTTTCCATTTCCAACTTGCATTTTCATCAAATAAAACATTTTTACTCATAATAATTTTTCCACTTATTAGATTGTAAAGTCTATAGCCCTTAAATTTTGTGCAGTACTCAATGAAGTTGCATTTTTTTTTCTAATTTATCATCTAGTTTTCTTCTACTTTGAGAGTTTATTAAAGAGTATGCAGTGCAGCCAAACACTCTTAAATGTCCAACTCTAGGTTTTCTCTTAAACCAAGCCTCAAAAGGGGTTTTGTTCATCACTGCTTTAATAAGTGATAAATTCAACAGATAAACAGAAGTTCCTACTGCTTTTTTTCTCTCTGCATACTATTCTGCTCAAGTGTATAAGGTGTGGTTAATTCATTGTGTATGCCCTTATGTTCACAAAATTTTATAAATTCTGTAGATTGGAACTCTCCTCCTCTATCTGACCTTAACACCTTCAAACTTTTTTCACTTTGTTTTTCTACAAAGGCCTTAAACTTCTTAAAGTTCTCAAATGTTTCTCTCTTATTTTGCAAGAAGTAAACCTAACTCATTATACTAAAATCATTTGTGAGAAGGAGAAAATACCTACTGCCACCTAATGATGCAGTTTCCATTGGTCCACACAAGTCAGTTTGCACTATTTCAAGGATTTGTGCTGCTCTCTTTGCTTGACCTTTGGGGAAGGGTGATTTGACTTGTTTTCTATATATGCACCCTTCACATATACCTATTTGATCAATCTTAGGCAACCTATAAACCATTTCTTTTTATTCAACAATCTCAACCCATTGATATTCAAATGCCCGTATCTAAGATGCCATAACTCATATTGATTTAGTTCTTTTACAACTATTACCCTCTCTCTTACGCCTGAGATTACTAGTGGAAACAATTTGTTGGTTACCATTCTTACATTTACTAATGTTTGATTCATGGTTTTATCCCTGATTACATAATAATTTACTTCAAAAAGGATTGAATACACACTCTCCATTAATTGTCTAATACTGAGAAGGTTTTATGACAACTCAGGAATGAATAAACATTATGCAAATATTTTGTTCCATTTTGGTTAGTGTGCACTGCTACTGTGCCCTTGCCTTCCACTTAAATTAGTTTATCATCACTAAGCTTGATTGTCAACTTATGGGTTTATCTAATTCTTCAAACAAATGCTTGTAACTAGTCGTATGATTGGAACAATCATTATCAAGAAAGTAAATGGTGCTTGCTTCAATTTCACCCTCTGTATATGCCATAAAAAGCTTAGGTTGCTCTTTCTTCTCTTCAGTATAGCTTACTTGATTTTCCTCTCTTTGCTTCTTATAACACTTTGATTGAATATGCCCTAATTTGTGGCAGTAGTAGCATTCAACATCTTTCTTGGATCTTTTGTTAGACTGGTACTAATTTTCAGCAGCAAAACTTCTTCCTCTGCCTCTTCCTCCTCTTCCATGATATCCTCTTCCATTTCTTTTGCCTCTTTCTCTTGTGTTGCCATTAGACCTTTCTCTATAAGTCTCCCCCTTTATGTAAAACACCTTCTCATCACCTTTCTCTTCTGATCTGGACATCCTCACTTCATGAGTCTGCAGTGATCCCATCAATTCATCAAAGGTGTAGGTTGAGAGGTCCTTGGATTCTTTAATTGCTACCACCATGTGATCAAATTTTGGTGTTAGACTTTTTAACACCTTTTCCATCATGGTTTGCTCTAAGATGTTGTCCCCATATGCTCGAATTTGGTTGACAACGGTTGTGACTCTTGATAGAAAAATTTGCACCGATTCATCTGTTTTCATATGTAACATCTCAAAATCTCAACATAGACCTTATAGTTTGATAGTAATAACTCGTGAACTTCCCTAAAATGATGTTTTCAAGGTTGTCCATGCTACGTCAATTTTAGAGAATATTGTCTCGTGCACTTCTTGTTGGATGGAGAACAGATTTGTCGCATCCTTCTTTTAGTTTTCCTGTGGATTGGGGTTTGGATTAGCGGTGCCATTATCTACTAAATCCCACAAACAATGTTACTTGAATAGAGTTTTCATCTTGATGCTCCAAAACTTATAATTCTCGCCTTCGAAGAGTGGAATTGTTGGTTAAATCACATTGCCTATGTTGCTGCCATTTTCAGCCATCTCAGCCCCAATAGATGAACCTTACTCTAATACCAAATTGTAGGATTGTTGAGAACTAAACAGAAGATAGAACAACAAACTATACTGCATTGCTGTACAAGTATTTGTAGAGACAAAGAGAAAAGTTTCTGAATTAAAAGAATCACACTTCTATGAATTTCTTGCACAAACTTACATAGACTTATACTGTATTTAAAGAACTACTACTTACCTGAATTATCATCCACTACTTTTCTGAAAATAGTCAACCACTAGGTCTAAAAACTAACCACTACAGAACATACCAAAAATAACAACTATACCAAAAATACTCCTGCAGTTTTTTCAAAACTACTTTTAAACCAACTTAATTCATGCATATATCTTCCAGAAACAATTTTGAATTAACTCTCAACAAACTAGACTTCTGGATCTTCCTAAAGATCAAGCTCCTACTAGGAAAACATAGAACTAGGTACTCGGGGATAGTGTGATGTGAACCCCATAAATCGAGATCTAATAACCCATGGATAAGTTATTGAGAGGAATTTCTAACAAAGTTAAATTAGTTCTATTTCTAAGAAAAACCTTCAATAATATTAAAGAAACACAAACCAAAATTAAAAAGAAGGATATTTATGCCAAACTCTAGGAAAAGAAGGGGTTGAGAGTGATAAGTTAGATGAACGCTACAAGGAATAACCTTGATAAGTTCTAAGTTCAATGAAGAACCAACAAAGTGAATAACCTCATCAAAAAAAAATGTAAAACTAATTCCCATCTGACTTCTTATACAAAGATAACGATTATATAGGCTAAAGAAAACCTAATAAATCTTCTAGTAATGATTTATTCCTAAAAGTAAGGAAATCGCTAAGATATAGGAAAACTTTTCCAAACTGATTCCTAGAGCCAAATATAGAAAGTGGACTTTTAAGCAGCCCAAATCAGTTAGGAATCTCCTTGAAATCATCAAAATAACCTAGTCTTCTAATTAGGCCAAATAAACAACTAATTAAGCCTATATAATATGTGAATTAAGGGGATAGGCTGATTGATCTCTCCAAACCTAAATCACTGCTATTGTTGTTTGTTTAGCCTAAACATCTTTAATTAGTCCATTAAGAGCTTCCTTCATCCTTTAGCTTTAGCCCGAGTTACTGGACCCCAACCAATGTGTAATAGATCATTGAAATATGTTGAACCAGGTTGGACCATCCTTTGCATGTCTTTAACTGGGTTTCCATAACTACCCCTCTCTTCAAAAGGATTCGCTCTCGAATCTTCATCACCTTCATCAAATGGAGAGAAATCAGAAACATTAAATGTAGCACTAATATTATACTCACCTGGTAGATCCAACTTGTATGCATTTTCATTAATATGCGCAATGACTTGGAATGGGCCATCTCCTCGTGGATGTAGCTTAGAATGATGTTTTGTTGAAAATAGCTCCTTCTTTAAATGAACCCAAACCCAATCTCCTGATTCAAAGATCACTTTCTTACGCCCTTTGTTAGCTTGAGAAGCATATTTTTCCATCCTCTTTTCGATTTGATGTCTAACCTTTTCATGCAATTGCTTCACCAATTCAACCTTTTTTGTACCATCTAAACTAGCACACTTATCAATTGGTAAAGGTGTTAAATCCATTGGAGTCAAAGGATTAAACCCATACATAACTTCAAAAGGTGAAAATTTAGTAGTAAAATGGATAGGACAATTATAAGTAAATTCAACAAGTGGCAAACAATCTTCCTAATTCTTTAAATTCTTTTGAATGATAGCACATAATAACATAGAAAAAGTTTGATTAACTACCTCAGTTTGCCAATCAATTTGTGGATGGCAAGTTGTAGAAAACATTAGCTTAGTACTAGCTTACCCCATAATGTCTTCCAAAAGTAGGTTAAGAACTTGGCATCTCGATTAGAAACAATGCTCCTTGGCATTCTATGAAGTCATACTATCTCATGAAAGAATAGGTTTACAATGTAACTAGCATCACTTATTTTATGACATGAAATGAAATGAGCCATCTTAGAAAACCTATCCACAACAACAAAAAATGAATCATTTCCTCTTTTTGACCTAGGTAAACCTAAGAAAAAATTTGTGGAAATATCTATCCATGGTGTACTTGGTATTGCAGAGGACTTTGCCTTATGGGTTATATAATCTATAAGGCAAAGATCTAGATTTGGCTTGTTTGCAAGTTATACACTTCTCACCTATGAAAGCTTTGCACCTCAATTATTAATTTAGGTGTAGGCCACTCACGAATAGCCTTAACCTTTTTTTCATCAACCTCTATTCCCTTAGCACTGACAACAAATATCAGGAACATAATCTGATTAGTGCAAAAAGAATATTTCATGAGGTTTGCATATAACTTATCATCACACAAAATGATTAGAACTTCCTATAAATGTTTAAAATGTTCATCTAAGTTCTTGATATAAATCAGAATATCATCAAAGTACACAACATTAAACTTACTAATAAAAGCACGCAAGATATGGTTCATCAATCTCATGAAAGTAATAGAGGCATTAGTCAATCGAAAAGGTATAACTAGCCACTCATATAAACCATACTTAGTCTTAAAGGCAGTCTTTCATTCATCACCCTCTCACATGCAAATTTGATGATAACCAGACTTTAAATCAATCTTAGAGAAAATACAAGAGTTATGCAATTCATTAAGCCTATCATCCAAACTAGGAACAAGATGGCGATACTTTACCATAATTTTGTTAACAGCTTTACAATCACTACAAATTCTCCATGTTCCATCCTTCTTAGGCAGAAGTAGAACAAGAACCACACATAGACTCGAACTTTTTATCACATACCCTTTAGCTAGTAACTCCTCAACTTACCTTTGAATTTTCTTTGCCTCCTCAAGATTGCTCTTATAGGTTGGTCAGTTAGGAATTGATGCACTGGGAATGAGATCAATTTGATGTTTTATTCCGTTAGGTGGTGGTAAACCATTAGTAACCTCATCAGGAAAGACATCATCAATTTCAATCAATGGCTATTTTAAACAAAAAGCTCTCTTAGCCTTACTTTCTTTTCCACAAAAACTTGCTTTTTTCCTCTCTTGCTCTTGAGGCCTTTCTTTTCTTCCTTTTTTGTGATTATCACCTCTTTTTCATATTCAATCTCACTCTTTCTTTTTTCACATTCAACCTCATTATTTCTTTTATCACACTCATTTTTATCCTCAGTTGATCTTCATATACTTGTCGAGGTGTTAATGTTATAAAAGTTATAGGTTTCCTATGCATTAAAAAAGAGTATCTATTCTTGAATCCATCATGCATAACCGTCCTACCAAATTGCCATGATCGACCCAAAAGCAAATGCCTAGCATACATCAGTATAATATCAAAAAGCACCGCATCATAATACCTACCAATGGAAAATGACACCAGCACTTATTTATTAAACTTGACTTCCCCACACCTATTCAACCATTGAAGTTTATAAGGTCTAGGATGCTTAGTAGTAGGTAGGTCTAATTTTTCAACCAAAAGATTGCTTGCTACATTAGCACAACTTCCTTCATCTATAATTATGCTACTTACCTTGTCCTTAATGTGACAACATGTATGGAAGATGTTGACTCTTTGTGCTTCATCCTACTTCATCATTTGTACATTTAAAGCTCTCCTATGAATTTCACCAGCAACTAGATACACTTCATCATCACTACCCTCTGATTGTGGTATGTAAGCATCATCAGATTAACTTTTGGTCTTAACATCACCATCTCCCCTCAAAATCATCACTCATTTATTTGGGCTCTGGGATGTAATGTGTACTCATCCCAAACACTTAAAACATTTAATATCTCTATTTCTAGAGGTTTGGGAGTTAGACTTACCTTTATCTAGGCTAGAACCAGTATCCTTACTTTTAGATGATTCAAACTTGCTCTTAAAATCAACTTTATCATCCTTCTTGCTCCAATTCGGTTTACAAGAGGAAGAACTTGATTTTTGTCCAAACCGTAATGATCGTTGTTCTTTGAGTTGGCTCTCAATCTTCATGGCCATATGTACCATGTCCTCCATCTCCATATAATGTTACAACTCTACCATATTTGCAATTTCTCAATTTAAGCCATGTAAAAATTGTGTCATGATTGCCTTTTGGTCCTCCTCTACATTAGCCTTAATCATTACTATCTCCATCTCCTTGTGGTACTCCTCCACGCTCTTAGATCTGGGTTAGGCCTTGCCACCAATGGTACAAGTCCCTATAGTAATGAGATGCAATGAATCTTCTCCTCATAATAGCCTTCATCTCCTCCCAAGTTTCAATTGGCCACTCACGATTTCATCTCCTAGTCAAAACAAGTTGATCCCACCAAGCAATAGCATAGTCAGTAAACTTAATAATAGCAAGTTTTAGCTTTTTGACCTCAAAGTAACCACTTAATTCACTTAAATTAGTTCCTTAAGGAACTAAAGAAATTTTAATCATCTTTTCTTTTTTAACAAATCAAAACTGAGGCAATCAAAAGAAGTAAGAAGGAACATATATGAAGAAATAATAAAAAAGAGCAATCAATTTATAAAATTAATAAGATGACTATATTTGCAAAGTTTGAGAAGGATATAAAACAAAAGATTGCAATAAGAAAAACAACTAGGTTTGTAAGAAACATCTATGGATGAAAATTTTCCAGATTTGCAAGAAACATTTATGGAAGAAAATTTTCCAGATTTGCAAGAAACGTATATGGAAGAAAACGATCAAGATTTGCAAGAAATTTGTTGGAAGAAAACAACTAGATTTCAAGATTTGCAAGAAACATGTATGGAAGAAACCAACAAAAGCAATAAGAAACTTGAAACAAAATAAGTAATATGCACCAAACTTATTTAGAATAACCCAAGCTCTGATGCCAACTGATGTGAACCCTGTAAATCGAGAGCTAGGAACGCACGAACAAGTTGCTAAAAGGAATTTCTATAAAAGCTAAATTATTTTTGTTTTCAAGAAAAAACTTGAATAATATTAAAGAAACATGAACCAAAATTAAAAAGAAGGATATTGACGCTAGACGTTAGGAAAGAAGAGATTGAGAGTGATAAGTTAGGTGAATGCAATAAGGAATAACCTTGATAAGTTCTAAGTTCAATTAAGAACCAACAAAGTGAATAACCTCACCAAAAAACGTAAAACCAATTCCCATACGACTTCTTGCACAAAGTTAACAATTTTATAGGCTAAAGAAACCCTAATAAATCTTCTAGCAATGGTTTATTCCTAAAAATAAGTAAATCCTTAAGATATAGGAAAACCTTTTCAAATCTAATTCCTAAAGCCTAATATAGAAAGTAGACTTTTAGGTAGCCCAAATCAGTTAGAAATCTCCTTAAAGTCATAAAAAAAACCTAGTCTTCTGATTAGGCCAAATAAACAACTATAGGGCTGCTTGATCTCTCCAAGCCTAAATCAGCTTCTATTATTGCTTGTTTAGCCTAAACATCTTTAATCAGTCCGCTAAGAGCTTCCTTCATCCTTTTACCTTTAGCATGAGTTATTGGATCTCCACCAATGTGTAATGGATCATCGAAATATGTTGAACCATATTGCACCATCCTTTGCATGTCTTTGGCTGGGTTTCCATCATAGTGCTTATGCAACCAAGCTTCACTATTGTCCTCCAAATGCAAGCATATTAAAAGGTGTAGCAAATTGAGAGAATTCACTCGTTGGCTTCTTTTGGGATTACATGACCTCGCATCCAACCATAAATGTATGGGCTACACTCCAATGGAAGAATATGGGGTTACAATAGGTGCTAATAAGTCATGACAACATATTCTTATTCATGTTTTCTTTCTCAAAACTATCTTATATGGTCCTGAAAAATGCTCCCTGGCACTTCAACTCTAAAACCAATTCTACTTCATTAATGGAAACTAGGAATCAAACTTTCATATCTGATATAAAAACGAGTTCCCATCTTAATGAAAAAGCATAACATTCCATTATAGTATTGGACATCATCAAGTCAAGTTTATTATTTAGTAAAAACAGTAACTTAACAAATGCTTTGACTTAAGGAACTACCTTAAGTTTAACCTCAGACATAGTTTCTTTATATATAGCTTTATAAAATCTCTCTTAGTATTAGTGATAAAAAATATTATTCTCTGACATGTTATCAAAGCATGCTCTTTGGTTTCAGTAAACTGACTTAGAAAAGGAATTTAGGCCACTAAAAAACTATGAAGACTATCCAGAAAAAGCACCATCACCTTACACCTTAATTGAATTCTTATTCAACAACCTCACAACAAAAATAACAAAAGTCATAACGTGAACCCAGAACTCACCCATCAATAATTTCCCAATAGTTCCAATAAGCATTAAGTTAGATGGTTCTAATTATGCCTTGTGGTCCCAAGTTGTTGAGATGTATATCTTAGGCAAAGAAAAACTGGATATATCATTGAGGACCTCCCATAACTACCAAAGAAGGACTCATCCTTCCATAAATGATAAACAAAAAATGTTATTGTAAAAGGATGGTTGATCAACTCGATGGAACCCTCCTTGGTTGGAAATTTCATTTGATTCTTGATGGTTAAGTAGGTTTAGGATTCTATTACTATAACTTACTTTGATGGATTTGACTCATTGCAAGTATATGACCTTTAACGACGTGTAACTTCAATGCAACAAGTGAGCGGATGTATAGAGAAATATTACAGTGATCTACAAGGGCTGTGGTGTAAAATTGACACCTGTTGCCCTAATTTAATGGAATGCATATTAGATATATAAAATTATAACTCTCGAGGAAAGAGTCTATATTTTCTTGGATAGATTAGATGACGAATTCAATAATATTAGAAATAATGTTCTCCAGTTAAAGCCCTTCCTTAATATTGAGCAAGCCTACCCATACGTTTGGAGGTAAGATGCTCGTCAAGATGTGATGGCATATGGAATGGAGAATTCTCTTAATGGTGCTATTATGGTCATTAAAGGAGTTAAATCTAGTCAGTCATATTTAATGAGGTCATTAATTAAAATGAAGGGTCACTTACTATGGAAATATAAAGCACACATGAGATAACTGCTTCAAACTACATGAGTATCTTGATTGGCGGCATGAGCTATAAGCATGGAGAAATTGAGACTCTACGATGAATATTGAAGAAAGTATTGGTTGGGCTGTCGTAGTCACCAATGAACCTCACTTATCTCTCATTCCCATAATAGAATCTTTTGCCACTAACGTTGCTTAAGGTAACTATAGACAGGCCCTCTATGCTTTTAATGCTCCTACTAGTAATGACTATATTATCAACTCAAGGCTATAGACCATATGACCTTTGACTCTAATGACTTCTCTCATATGACATCGCCACGACGAACCTGCATCACGAACACCAATGGATTTGCATACCTGGTCACTGGGGCTAGAATTGTATCTTTATCACCATTTCTATCCTTATCTCATACTCTTTTGGTTCCATCTTTATCAAATAAATTAATGTTAGTGAGTTAAAAGTTACTGAAGAACTCAATTGTGTAGTATTAATCTATCCTACTTTTTGTCTTATTTAAGATATTCTTAGCAAGGCAATAATTGGACATAATACTAAGGAAGGCAAGATATATTATGTGGATGACTTTAGGCCAGTTCAAGCAAATCATGTACAACATCATGTCAGTAGCAAAGAGTGGCAAATATGGATGTGGCATTGTCGACTAGGGCACCTATCATTTGGCTATTTGTCGTATTTATTTTCAAATCTTTTTTCCCATGTACAAACTAAAGACCTTAAATGTGAAACAAGTATTATGGCTAAGAGTCATAGAGTTTTCTATAGAGTAAGTTTGAATAAAAGAATTGTTCCTTTCTCCTTAATACATTCTGATGTATGGGGACCTCCCCATTAATTACTTCATCTGGTCACCATAGGTTTATGATTTTTTTTATGATTGTACTCATATGACATTGCTCTACAAAATGAAGACTAAAGATGAAGTGTTTTTTATTTTCCAAACATTTTATACCATGATACAAATCCAATTAAAAAATGCATGTTTTATGTTCAAATAATGGTGGAGAGTTTATGATGTATGCTTAATTGTTTATACATTCACTTCTTAACACTTAGTAATTATTGTTATGAAATGCTTAAGATACTTATTTTAGTGTATATTTGATTTTAGGTACGATTTGAAAGTATAAAAGCTAAAATGAGTTAAGAGGACATATATTGAGTTAACATTTTGACGTTGAAACTCAATTACCCTTATAGAATAAGGGGGAGATAGATTAGGGTGAGGATTGGACAAGAACAAAACTTAGGATATACACAGCTGCGTGTATAGTTATACGGCTGTGTATGCATTCGAAAGATAAATTTTGGGCTTATATGGTTGCTTATCCAAGTGTGTATCTTCACAAATTTCACTTTCTTTTTACTTATACAGATGGATACACGGCCTTGAATCAAACTATATGTATGCCCAGAAACTTAGTTTTTCATATAAATACAACATTTAGATGGAAAAAATGAGAGGAATCGTTTGGTACTTCGTGAAGGGGCAAAGCACCTACGCTTTGGAGACCCATAGAGGCCTAAGCTTCCCTGTTTCTGTTCGGATGTGAAATCGAGATGAGGATCACATTTAAGCATATCTTTATTGTGTATCATTATTTTATCTATCTTTAGGGATTGTTTATGTTATTCTATTTCTATTAATTTGGGTATTTAGGTATGGATAATTAGTATTCTCGTTATCATTTAATTGTTTATGTATGAACCCATTGCTAGAATCTTAAATACAATAATTAATCGTTGTGTTATAGATTCATTTGTGCCAATTAATGTTGTTAAATCATTAGGGATAATGTAATAAAGGTTAAATAACCCTTAACTTATATGGTTATTGCCTAGATTGTTCTGTTTTCCTTATTCGTAATGCAACTATTTGATTAAATCTAGAGAGTTTGTTCTAGGTTGTTGAACGGTTAGGTTTAGTTAAAAAGTTTGTTTTAATTAAACATGATCTAAAGGAAAATAGAGTTAATAGAGCTTATTGTTAATTGACGATCAATAGTTCTAGGAGAGGTGTGAAAACAATATGAAAATAATGTAAGCTTAATTGTGTGTAGGCTAAGATTAAATCAAGAACTAGATCCTAAACACATTCATCACTTTCATCATTTTTAACTATTTGCTTTAGTTTACTTCTGTTAATTTAATTTAATTTAATTTTGTTATTCAAAACCAAATAAAAACCCCTTAAGCTAAACACTAATTTCTTTCATTGCAAAAGCTTTACATACACTCTCAATGAGATCGACCTAAACTTATCACTAGTTATAGTTTTAAGTTTAGTTATTTTGTGTAGTTTTATTATGTACTACCAATTTTGGCACCGTTGCTGAGGAGTATGATGCTTTAGTTTTTTCTTTTGATTTTAATTGGTGTTTTGCATATATATCTATTTGTAGTCATTTCTTTTAACTATTTCTTAATCTTTACATTTTTTCAATTTAGTTTGTGGTAGTAATAAGATCACTGCATAGAGACCCTCTACAATTTCATCCATAGATTGAAAGGACATTACAGAGGTTACATAATGAAATCAGAACAACTCAAGGAACACAACAAGGAATTGAACTGAAGGAAGCCATGGCCAATCCAAGAACTTTAAAAGAGTTGGCTACTGAAGATGTTACCTTTGAGCTTAAATCTGGCCTAATGCATCTTTTTCCCAACTTTTATGGTTTTGCAGGTAAGGATCCTTATAAGCATCTTAAGGGTCTGGATGTGGTTTGTCTTAGTATGAAACCTTTAGAGCTCAGTGAAGAGTACATTATGTTGAGAGTTTTTCCATTCTCGTTAAAGGATGCTGTAAAATATTAACTTTTTGATCTATCCTTAGGAGCATTAGCACATGGATTGAGATGAAGAGGCTATTTTTGGAAAAATATTTTCTAGCATAAAAAATAGCCAGTATAAAAAAGGAAATATGTGGGATAAAGCAACATAATTGCAAGTCCCTTTACGCGTGTTAGGAAAACTTCAAAAAACTATGTGTTAGTTGTCCGCACCACAACATTGCAGAGCAACTTCTTATCCAGTATTTCTACGAAGGATTACTACCTATGGAGAGGAGCTTGGTAGATGCTACGAGCATTGGATCATTTTGTTAAAAGACTCCCTTGGGGGATAGGATTCTAATTGAGCATATGGTTTTAAACACCTAATAATTCAGCACTTGTAATAATGCTTGTCATGTCAGTGAGGTAAATAATTCATCTATTGAACATTATTTAGATCAACTAAAGTCTTTTGTTAGAAAAATTACAGTTAGATAGGCACAAGTAAAGGCGTGTGGAATATGTTCAAATACAAGCCATCCGACTAATGGGTGCCTGATTTTATAAGAAGGGATTATGGAATACATCAATGCAGTAGGAGGGAATTTTCATAACCAATACAACTCGTACTTCTAATTATATAACCCAAGTTAGAGAGACCATCCTAACTTAAGTTATGGGGGAAATAAGCAATAAAATTACCTCCCGAATAGGTCATAAGGAGCACAATCATTCAAATCAAGGCCATAAGCTTTCTCTACCTTAGGAACTCATTAGAACATATGGTCATGTCTATTGTAACTAACACTTTACAATTCCAATAAGATATGTAGCAATTTCAGCAAGAGATCGTATATAAATTTTAAGAGGTGAATTCTAGCATTCATAATTTAGAGAACTAGGTGAGCCAGATGGTAGTGGTGATAAACAGTCTAGAATCCCAGAGAAGAGGAAAATTGTCATCATAAATTGAAACAAATATGAAAAATGTTAGCGCAAGAACCTTTAATAATGGTAGGAAGCTTGAGGACACTGAAAGAATTACTCAAGGAATTGTTAGTGAAGAATACATTGAGAAGGAGCTCGAAGAAGAAAGGGATATTGATGGGATTGAATCATTTTATATTTTCTTATGCATTTCAATCCTATTGTTGTGTTTAAATATTCAATTTGTGTTCATCTTACGTTTACATATAGATTAAAGGAGTGAACACAAATATATGCTAAAAGGAAGAATTTGGACAAAGTTTGGAGAGCCATCCATGGAGGAGAAACCATCAAGGGCATTTGGAGGAGAATCGGAAAAGATTCGTGAAATAACCCAGGGCTATAATCTTAGCAAATATGCCACGATTGTGATAGAAGCTTGATCGCAGGGCCATGATTTTGGAGAATCAGCCATGATGATGATAGAAGCTTGATCACATGACCACGATCGTGATAGAGAGCAAATAAATTGGACACGATCATGCACTAAAGGCCACAATCGTAGCCTGCACGCAGACAGACGTGAACGACCTTCAGAGCTTAAGTTTTAGAGGGGCTTTTTAGACTTTAGAGGCAGAGGAAAATCCTAGGTTTTACCCTAAATGTAGCATATTACATAAAGAAAGAGAGGAGGACCTAAAGAGAGGCTATATAATCAGCCACTTTTGGAAAACTTCAAGAAGAGAGAAGAAGAAGAGAGAAGGAAGAAGCAGAGAAGTTTTTGTTATTTTCTTTGTGCTTAGCTAGTTTATATCATTTTCAATGCTTTGTTTTCATATATCTTAACCTATTCATTCTATTAGTTTAGAGCATTCTTAGTATTAATCACGTTTTTGCATGTGCTAGAATATTTAGAATGAATATTTGATGGATTTTATAGTTAAAACTTATGAATTTTATAATGAACCTTCGTGATCTATCAATGGATGTTTATTTCTACAGCTTTCTAGTTTTAATCTTGGTTGTTTGAGTTTATTTATACGTTTTTGTAGATCTGAATTTATTGGGTATTTGAACGTTTAATGGTTTATGTTATGGGTTTTTACTCATTTGTGATGCTTTTGATTAATATGTGCTCAATAGCTAGGAACTATACAGGTTCTTAGATTTATGCTCAATTAATTTGGGTTTTTGTGTAAGTTGTGTGTGCTGGAATTTTCATTTTGATGCAATTGGTTCGGATTTTGAAATTTGGGTTATTATTAGTTATTTGTTAACATAAAGAGTTTTTATTTCTATTAAGTTAGTGTTAAAGTTTGGTTTTTACTACTTCATTTATAATTTCTGGCCTTGGTTTTATTTGAGTAAGTATGAGTTTTTTTATTTAATGTCTATTTGGCTTGATATAAACATGTATGGCTAGACTACTTAGGGGTTTGGATATATTATAAGGGTTAAAGGATGGAAATTGTGAGAAGGAAGTTGAATTTGTCTTGAATTGACACTTGTAGGTCTAGTTTGGTTTGAATTTTAGGATAAATGTCATGAGTTAGGAATTGCTTGTAGGCTTGATCACCCTTTAGGTAATTTTCTAATTTGACAGCTAGGGTTGAGCGTGTGATATTTAATAGTCCATAGTGATTCTTGGAAGGAGCAATAGGTTAGTTGAAATTGACAGGATACTTAATCAACTAATCAAGGAACCCATACCTTTAGATTACACCTTCCGAGCTTATGAGTAGGTGGCCTAAGTTAGTTGTTTCTTAGTACCTCCAGAGTATATGTGAGAATATGCTACAGAATATTCTTGTCATAATAGGAAATATCCTACAGAGTATTTTAAGTATGTTTTTAGGCTATACATATTTGATTTTATTTCCCACTTTAGATACTATGTGTAAATATAAATATATATGTTGTAACACCTAAAAAGTGTGTGTGCAATACGACTCATTCTCTTGTTTATGTTAATTTACACGGTATCAGACAGACATATTTTCTTTGAACAAGAAACCCTAGCCATTAACCATACCTTTTTTTCTCCTCATCACTATGTCTGAAATCACATCAGATTCTACACCCATTGGTGTTCCTACATCTTCCTATCCAATTTGGGATGTAGAGAATTTTATGGTTATGACATGGTTAGTGAACTCTATAGAAGAGGCGATTAATTCTAGCTACATGTGCTATGACAAAGCAAAGGAACTTTAAGATAATATTACTTTAATGTATTCAAACTTGGGAAATCAATCCCAAGTATATGAAATAATGTTGAAACTTGGAGAAATTTTCCAAGGTGAGAATAACATTACAAAATATTTCCATTCTCTAAAAAATTTATGGCAAGACCTGGACCCATTTAATTCTTATAAATGAAAATCTTCTGAAGATTGGAATCATTACAAGAAGAAGGTTGAGGATGAACGGATATTCAAGTTCCTCATAGGACTCAATATGGAGTTTAATGAGGTTAGGGGAGGAATAATTTGGAGATCGCCCCTTCCATCTATTGGAGAAGTTTTTGCTGAGGTTCACTATGAGGAGAGTGGCAGGCTGGTGATGTTGGGTAAGAAAGCTCTGGGTAGCACAGTAGAAAACTATGTATTGGTAGCCATGGGTACCCTTACAGATGGAATCACAACAAAGAAATTTGATGACAAAAATCGTGTTTGGTGTGATTATTGCTACAAACCAAGGCATATCAGGGAAAATTGCTAGAAAGTCCATAGGAAATCAGAAAATTAGAAGGCAAACATGAAGGGAAAATTAAAAAAATAATGTTGCCAATGAAGCCGAGCAGTCCTTTTCAGTTCGCAGCAAGTGGATCTTATCTTGAAACAGCTCAAATCCAATTCTGGATTATATAGTACTCCTAATGCTTCTTTGGCACAAATAGGTACTGATTTGAATGCCTTAGTGTGTTACTCTTTATCATAGTCTGCTCCATGGATCATTGATTTTGGACAATCTGACCATATGAGAAGCTTTTCAAATTTATTTCATACTTATTTTCCTTATTTTGATCATGAAAAAAATGTGTATTGCAGATGGGTCTTATTCACCTATAGTTGGCAAAGGTTTGATTACTTTGTCATATACTTTATCCCTTAAATTTGTTTTTTATGTACCAAAACTTGCCTGTAACCTTTTGTCTTTCAGTAAGTTGTCAAAATATTCTAATTGTAGTGTCACCTTCTTTGGCTCCTATTGTGTGTTTTAGGACCTAACTTCGGCGAAGAAGATTGACAATACTAGAATGATTGATGATCTTTACTATTTTGAAGATGAAGCCTCTAAGGATAAAAGAACTCAAGGACTAAGTAGTATCAGTTCTAATCTTGTCAATGATAAAATAATGCTCTGGCACTATAAACTACGACATCCTAATTTTCAATATCTTAAAAAATTGTTTCCTACCTTATTTAAGGGAATAAATTGTTCTTTGTTTCATTATGAACACTGTATTTGTCAAAAAGTCATAAAAATATTTATCCGTTAAAACGTTATCAACCTTGGCGACCATTTTGCTTAATTCATAGTGATGTTTAGGGTAGAGATTCCTACTTATTCAGAAAAAAATGATTTGTTACTTTCATTGATGATCATACTAGGTTGTGTTGGGTATATTTAATGATTGATAAATCTTAAGTTAAGATAGTGTTCCAAAATTTTTATAACTTGATTGAAACTCAATTTCAATCTAAAATTGGTATTCTTCATTCTGATAATGGTACTGAGTATTTTAATGAAATTATTGGAAGTGTTTTGAGAGAGAAGGGCATCCATCATCAATCAACTTGTGTTGATAAACCTCAACAAAATGGTATAATTGAGATAAAAAGTCGACACTTGTTGGAAGTGGCCCGATCTCTTATGCTTTCTATGTCTATCCCTAAGTATTTTTGGGGTAAAGCAGTTTTAACTGCAGCTTATTTGATAAATAGAATGCCTAGCAGTGTACTTAACTTCATTACTCCTCTTAAGTGCTTTACAAGTTTCTTCCAAAAAAATCGAATTACTTCCAAATTACCCCTTAAAATATTTGGGTGTGTAGCTTTTGTTCATTTACCCAATAAGGATCGGTCCAAGCTTAATCTTAGGGCTGAAAAATATGTTTTTGTTGGTTATGCATCAAATAAAAAAGGTTATAAATGTTTTAATCCAAAGAACTTAAAAGTGCTAGTTACTATGGATATTTTATTTATGGAAAATAAGCCTTACTTTCAAAAGAATTTTCTTCGGGGGAAGAGTTTAAAGGAAGAAAATAGTGGGGATAAAATGCCTATCTTTCATACATTTCCCCAAATAGTAGTTTCTACACCCAAGGATGCTTTGCCAGAAATTGTTGAATCTGTGACAGGGGGAAATACTACAAAACAATCCTAAAGATCAAAAACCTAAAGTCATTCTTTATACAAGGAGAAAAAAATCATCAAACGAGTAAAGAACCTACTGTTCCTTCAGCACCTAGTCAGTCTACGACCTTGGATTCAGGTACTTAAGACACTTCTAAAAATACTAATTTTTCTGTCTCACCTCCTTTTTTACCTAATAATGAAGTCTCACATGAATATCTTGATCCTTGATGTTCCTACTACTATTACAAAAGGAACTTGTCCTTGCATTAATCATCCTATTGCAAAATATATGTCTTATAGTCGTCTCTCACAAAAACATAAGGCATTTATTTCAAAATCTCTAATCTATTTGTTCCAAGAAATATTCAGGAAGCACCTAGTGATCCAAATTGAAGAACAGTAGTGATGGAGGAAATGCATGCACTAAAGAAAAATGGGACATGGGAAATTGTAGAGCTGCCAAAAGGTTAGAAAACAGATGGGTGTAAATGGGTATTTACTGTAAAATGCAAGGCAGATGGTATTGTAGAGAGATATAAGGCTAGACTTGTGACCAAGGGGTTTATTCAAACATAAGGTGTTAACTACTAGGTAAATTTTACCCCAGTAGCGAAAATTAACTCTAGACGTGTTTTATTGTCTCTTACAGTTAGTTTCAATTGGGTATTATACCAACTAGATGTAAAAAATGTATTTCTAAATGGTGATTTGGAAGAGGAAGTCTTTATGAGCCTACCTCTTGGTTTTGAAGAATCTGTAAGTAAGAACAAAGTTTACGGACTCAAGAAGTCTTTATATGGTCTTAAACAATCTCAAAGGGCATGGTTTAAACAGTTTGGGAACACTATAAAAGGATATGGTTAGTTGCAAAGTCAACCAGATCATACTCTTTTTTATAAACATGGTGGTAAAGGAAAAATAGTAATCCTTATTGTATATGTCGATGACATGATACTAACAGGTGATGATCTTGATGAATTAGCAAGATTGAAGAAGAGGCCAGCTGAAGACTTTGAGATTAAAGATCTAGGAACCTTGAAATATTTTCTTGGCAAGGAATTTGTAAGATCACGTAAAGGGATCTTTGTAAATCAAAGGAAATATATCCTTGATTTATTGGATGAGACTGATCTTCTAGGTTGCAAGGCTACTGAAACTCTAATGGAGGTAAATCTCAAACTAAATTCTACTAAAATTGAGGATGTAATTCAAAAGGAGAAAGTTCAGCATTTTTTGGGTAGGCTTATATATTTGTCACAAACTCGCCCCGATATAGCATTTGTTGTAAGCATTATAAGCCAATTCATACATGCACCTGGTCGTGAACGTTTTGCAACCTCCTATAGGACACTAAAGTACCTAAAAGGGACGTCTAAAATAGGTTTGATGTTTAAAAAAAGTGATCATTTTTAGGTGGAAGTTTATACTAATGCTGACTGGGCTGGTAGTGTGATGGACAGGCAATCAACGTCTAGATATTGCGCATTTGTTGGAGGAAATTTAATAACTTGGAGAAGTATGAAGCAAAGTGTTATGGCACGAAGTAGTGCTGAAGCAGAATTTAGATCACTTACACGTGGAATTTGTGAAGCTATGTGGATTAAGAAATTGCTAGAAGACTTGAAGCTCCCTGTGTCACTTCTGATGAAATCTACTGTGATAACAAAGCTGCCATTTCAATTGCTCATAATCTAGTTCTTTATAATCAGACTAAACATATTGAAGTTGATAGACACCTTATCAAGGAGAAAACTGACAGTGGACTAATTTATGTTCCTTATATTCCTACTTCTCAACAAGTGGCTGATATACTCACCAAAGGTCTACTGAAAAAGCAATTTGATTTTCTAGTAAGCAAGCTAGAGATGCAAGACATTTACAAACCAGCTTGAGGGGGAGTGTCAGAATATCCCACAGAATATATGTTATAATATCCTACAAAATATTCTTGTCATAAAAGGAAATATCCTACAGAGTATTTTGAATATATTTTTAGGCTGTAAATATTTGATT
>JAOQML010000009.1:4796642-4815966 GCA_027568935.1 Erythroxylum urbanii | reverse complement strand
ACTTAAAATTTAAGAATATTTTTAAAGAATAATTTTAAATTTAAAAATAAATATATTTAAATTACATAAAATTTAAATATTTATTAAGGTAAAACTGATAGATAATTAGTTTTGAAGGAAACCGTAGAGAAAAGGAAAGTTTATATAAGTGAAAAAGTAAGGAATAGAAAACATGAGGGCGTTAAATAGTTTGGAATTGGAATCTAGGAAGTATAAATGAGAAATGCCAGGTGGATAATTCTCACCCTCACGTACAAATTTAGTGGACCCCACTCCACTCTAGTCTTCCTTCTCTCTAATTTCATTACCACACCAATACCAAAGTCAGTCGCCAATCTCACTCACGTTTTCATACAGACAACTCATGCTATTGCCTACCCCGAACCCAAACCCAAACCCGGAGACATAGAGAGAGAGAGAGAGATCCTGTTAATGGAAGAGGTTTCGGCTGGGGCCATTGTTCCGGCGGTGAAGCCTGAACCCATGCCCTCTTCCTCCGCCGGGAGTATGTCGGAGCTGGACAAGGATTTCTTGTGCCCGATTTGTATGCAAATTATAAAGGATGCTTTTTTAACGGCATGTGGGCACAGCTTCTGTTACATGTGCATCATCACACACCTTCGTAACAAGACCGATTGCCCTTGTTGCGCTCATTTTCTCACCACGAATCAGCTCTTCCCCAATCTTTTGCTCCAAAAGGTCTAATCTAATCTAATCTAATATTTTCCTTTGAGTATAACTAACTTGCTTGGGATGAGAATGAAACTTTTTTTTTTTTGTTTAATGTGGTCACCTTTTGTAGTTACTGAAGAAGGCTTCTGCTCGCCAAATCTCCAGAAATGCATCCCCTGTGGAAAATTTTCGCCAATCACTGCAACAGGTCAGTTATTGGATATTATCCTAATATCACACGACTTTCCATTTCAGTGGCTCTTTCTATGTATGGAGTTCATACGGTGTTCTATGTTCAACTTGTTCTATCTCTTACTGAAAACTTTGTTGTTTTGGGTTTGACTGCGGTGTTGCCAAGTTTTTGTTTTTGCTATTAGTCCTTACCTGATGTAATTCAAGATTTGTTCACGAGATGGAAGATTGTGAAGAGCTTTCTTCCACAACACTTTGTCATATAGGATTAGAGAGAACAAAATGTTGTATGTATACAGTGCTTATAAATCATGTGTTAATCACTACTGACTGGAGTCCTACAGTGTTTATTGTTTTCAGCATTGCAAATGAGGCTTGTAAATATTAAGTTTATTATTACTATATAGTTAATTGAACATAATAATCGGATATGTTGTTGTCATGCCATCTCTTACACAGTGTTTACTTTTAGCAGATAGTTCAATGCATTAGTAGAATTTGTAAGTCATATGAAGTTGGAAGGCTTTAAATAAAAGTAACATAGCATATGTGGTGATCACTCGCCAGGGATGTGAGATATCAATTAAGGAGCTGGACAACCTCATTTCACTTCTTGCAGAGAAGAAGAGGAAAATGGAACAAGAAGAAGCTGAGCGAAATATGCAAATATTGATGGACTTCTTGCACCACTTGAAAAAGCAAAAAGTTGATGAATTAAATGAGGTTTGTGGCAAATGTTTGAATACAATTTTACCACCCCTCCTCACCATCCACCTGATGACTTTCTTTTCAATAGAACATTCTGAATTAGTGACTGGATGCTCCATGAATTTGGGTTTTGTACTTCTGGTTTGATTGGTTTACGTGGTACCTTTGGTTCGCAACAGTAGTTGATTGGCACGATCTTTGAGCTTTTGTAGGTACGGGCTGATCTCCAGTATATTAAAGAGGACATAGATGCCGTAGAGAGACATAGAATGGAACTGTATCATGCTAGTGACAGACACTCGATGAAATTGCGGATGCTGGGAGATGATCCCAATGCAAGGAAATTGTGGCCCATGACTGTGGACAAGACCATTGGTGGTGCAATCAGCAGTTCATACAGTTCTAGAGGAGTTATGAGTGGGGGGAACTTTCCAACCAAGAGATTGGATGGAAAGGCACAAGTGAGCTCCCAATGGCTCCAGAGAAATAATAACTTAACAAGTCATGACTCCCAATTAAATCAGTCGGGGCTTTCTGTGGCAAGAAAGAAGCGAGTTCATGCACAGGTTTGTAATCTGGAACTTTTATGGGCTTAATCATGTCTTGTGCATGTTGATCCTGATTTGAGAGTTTTTAGTGTTGAATATTGATTTGTATGGCTCAATGATGAAAATGCAGCTGTAATTTGTAAAGGCTATTTTTTTATCCTTATGTGTGATGTATTATTAGTTCCAACTCAACGTTATAAACCTACTATTTCCTTGAAATTGGCCATATCAGACATTTTTGTTCGCCAAACATATTTCGGTGTTGACTATAAAGGTACTTTATTTTGGCTTCCCAAATGGAATTTACTTAAATTAGATCCTGCAGGTATTTTGGTGAATTCCTATGTGCTCTCTATTCTCGTTCTAAATTAATGTGTGATCTTTCTCCTAGATTTTCTGTCTAAAATCAAATTTAATTTCCTTGACTAATGCAGTTTAGTGACCTACAAGAGTGTTACCTACAAAAGCGTCGTCAGTGGGCAAGCTGCCCGCCCAACCAGCCAGTAAAGGACAAGAACCTAATTAATAGGGAGGGATATAGTGCAGGTCTTAGAGAGTTTCAGTCTGTGCTGGGCAACTTCACACAGTATAGGTATAAAAACTTTAACCTGTACTAGATAGTAGGTTTTTTTATTGATCTTTTTCTTTTATTATCATTACCAATATTTATATGTAAGTGATGTTTTGCCCCTTCTGAAATCTGAACCAGTCGTTTAAGGGTTATAGCTGAACTCAGGCATGGGGATATATTCCATTCTGCAAACATAGTATCAAGGTCAGTTTACTTATACACAGACAATTGAGGATTCTGTGTTCACTGTTTTACTCAACCTCCCCTTCTCTGTTATATGCATTAACCTGGATCTGTAGACACATAGTGGTTTGAGCTGATTATTTGATTGGAATAATATTGTATATATTTTCAGTGGATGGGTTATATGTGCTTATGTGGATTCTCTTCCACTATTGTCTCACTGAATACAAAAAATGAAGAAAATAGAGAAAAAAACACAAAAAATGCCTAAACTCACTAGGATGTGCTGCATATTTTGCAAGAATGTTTGTTAAATTCTGTTGAAATTCTCAACTTGAGATGTTGTCTACAGCATAGAATTTGACCGCGACGATGAATTATTTGCTACTGCGGGAGTTTCTCGACGAATCAAAGTTTTTGACTTCTCATCAGTAAGATCTCTTCTAAGTTGACTTTTTGTTCATTTGTATGTTGAGTGCATGAAAAAAAAAACACCTTCATCATATGAACTGGGATTTATCTGGTGTATGTTTGTCTATTGTAGACACTTGAAGTAGAAATGTATGGTATGGTAGAAATAGTCACTTGGAGTTGGATAAATATTCAGTGGGGCATGACACATTGAATATTCAGTATGGTATGAGGAAGTGAATGATAAGTTCACCGGTTGTGTAGTATTCAATATTCTTTTGTTTCATGACGTTCCCATGTTTGTTGAGAACCTGCAATTGAGGGTAGAAATGCGATCATTATTTCCATCCTAAAATATTAAAGGTAATTGTTGTATAGACTTATTCCACTTGCTACGTTTCTTGAAACCATAGAAGCACCTTGCTGACTTGAGCAATAACATACGTCCTGATTTTTTAACTCTATGGACTAAATTATAACTGCAATAATGTTTCCATCTATTTTATTGCTATTTCTTCATTAATGTTTCACTGTTTTCTAGGTAGTAAATGAACCAGTAGACATGCACTGCCCAGTTGTAGAAATGTCAACACGTTCTAAACTTAGCTGCTTGAGTTGGAACAAGTTTGCTAAGAATCATATAGCTAGCAGTGATTATGAAGGAATAGTTACAGTTTGGGATGTAACAAATAGGCAGGTAAAATGGTAATTATTTTCATTTTTCTCTGTGGAGACTTCTTCATTGTTTGTGTGAGGAATGTGTTTAAATATCTTTTCAGTCTGTGGTGGAATATGAAGAACATGAGAAACGAGCATGGTGTGTTGATTTTTCTCATACAGAACCCTCGATGCTTGTATCTGGTAGTGATGACTGCAAGGTAAGCTGATACCTATTCATTTTTGAACAATTTCTTATTTTTTGCAATTGTTTAATATAGTCATATTAAGTTTCATAATTATGACAACGTACATGGTTTAACTTGTTTTTGATAATGGTAAAAAAGAGATCAGAGAAATACTAGTTTATATACACAAATTAATATGTAATACAAGGTTATAGGTTATAATTACAAGAGCATCCTTATGCAAATAACACTTCCCTCAAAATGGTGCATAAAATCTCATCTAGGTTAAATTTGTGACAAACATAAAAAGAGATTAGAGAAATATTAGTTATGTTAATTATATGCTTAGTCTATGTATTTATACAAATAACTAAAATACAGTTGTAGGTATAATTACAACAGTATACCTTAACTCCTAACTCTCCTCTCAAATTGGTGTGTAAATGCCACTGTACTTTGCTTGTACAATCGAGTGCTTTAAATAAATTTGCTCATTGATTGCTTGAACTAACAAAAAAGTTAGAAATTCTCATGTTAGTAGCTTTCACGAATAAACAATATTCAATCTCAATATGATTTTTTTGCTCATGGGAGACTGGATTTGATGATATTTTTTATGTTACTTGATTATTAGACTATAGTTTCAGAGGTGTCAATTGAACTTCTCCAATTTCTATCAATAAAATGTCTCAACCATAATAACTCACATATGGAAAGGGCCATGAGATAATACTCATCCTTTGCTCTAAATTGCTCAATAACATTTTGTTTCTTATTCTTCAAAGAAATTAAATTTCCTCCTAGAAATATTCATCTTAATGTGAAATTCCTATCATGGTTATTCTGCCTACTTAGCATTGGAGTATCCTGAAATCCCATTATATGCACGATTTTGGTATAGGATACTTCATATTGAGGCTACCTTGATATAAGAATGTGTATGAATGATTGCGTCTCAATGGGATGGTAAAGAGAAATTTAACTATTGACTCACAATATTAATTTCAAAGGAAATATCCAAACAGTCATAGGTAGTTTAGCTTTTTTAACTCTGTACTTGTTAGCATCAGAGTACAGATTGCCTTTTCAAATAATAATTTTTATTATAATCCATGAGAATCTTAAGAATGAACTCTAAAGCTTCAATGAGCATTTCAGGAGCATATTTTTACCTAAGATGCAAGTATAGTATACTATAAAAAGTACCATAGAGGTCCCAAGTCATTGGTCTAAAATTGAGGATGAAGGAGTGTCTTGAGATCTTTTCCTCAAGCACATTCATCCCAAATGATGGGTATCTAAATAGAGCTGAAAAAGGGGTTCTTAAATTTCTAATGGCACAACCGGTGATGACCGTACTTTTGTACATCACCTGTTGTGATAAGAGGCAGTTACCAACGAAAGATTCCGATAGGGCTTTGGGCTGCGAACCTCAGGGCCGACTAGGTTTTGGTCCAATCCTAGGCCCGAATTTAAATTTTCATGCCAGGGTCAGGCCAGCCTGGACCAATGCTAACACCAGCAATGTTCCTATCTGCTTGTCTTCAGCAAGCACAACTATGGAATATGATAATACTAAAAAATATTGCATTTCCCTTTTATTTATAAATAAATGGATTAAGCTTAACTAGTAACATGTAATCATGTATATTTATAGTCTTTATATTAGGCCTCAAGGCTGAACTTAAATTTTGTTGACATCCTTCTCTTGTCTCTATTTTCACTTTTGCATGGTATCAGAACTTCTATATCACATGATTTCTGAAACTAAATACTTTCAGCGAGTGATTTAGAGAACTGTTTTAATGCTAAGAGCAAATAATTGTGTTGATCCCTTGCCACAGTTTGTAAGCTTTTTCTTGGAAATAGATCATGAATAATGCGAGGGAGTTCATTGAAAATTATTCATTTACATTTCAGCTTGTGTGTTAGTCAACAAGTGCTCCACTTTCAAATAACTATACACGTGTTCAAAATCAGGTAAAAGTTTGGTGTACAAACCAGGAAGCAAGTGTTCTAAACATTGACATGAAAGCAAATATTTGCTGCGTCAAGTATAATCCAGGATCAAGCACCTACATTGCGGTGAGCTTCTCTGTTCATATTTTAGTCGAGAACTACAGCATTTTGTCTGTGTTTAATCGTATTTTACTATCTGACGTTTGAATAACATTGAGATTGGTCATTCTTTTACCTAGTATTGGTATATATCTGCGGTTTGTGGTCTTGTCTGCATGAAAGATGCGTGCATAAAAGGCATTCTGTTCATCCACCTTTGTGTTTGTATTTGCTCAAAGTGCATAAAAGTCACTATGACTGCAGCCTCACTCTACCTTACTTGATTTTGAGGATAATATCCCCGCTTAAAAGAGTCCTGGGACCTTTTGCAGGTTGGTTCAGCCGACCATCACATACACTACTACGATTTAAGAAACATCAGCAGTCCAGTCCATGTATTCAGTGGTCACAGGAAAGCCGTTTCATATGTCAAATTCCTGTCTAACAATGAGCTTGCATCAGCATCTACAGACAGTACACTACGGTTGTGGGATGTGAAGGATAATATGCCAGTAAGTTAAAATGTTTAAGGATCAAAGATACATCTGACTTCTTTTCCATTCTGGTAAATCTAGGATCATTTGGTTGACTTTAGTTCTTACTCCTATATATCTGGAGCAAATTGACAGCCACCTTTGTTCTTCCTGAGTGATGCTTACAGGTTCGGACCTTTAGAGGTCACACAAATGAGAAAAACTTCGTGGGTCTCACAGTAAACACTGAATACATTGCTTGTGGCAGTGAAACAAATGAAGTCTTTGTTTATCATAAGGTTAGCTATATCAAAAATTAAACTTGATAGTCTTTCTATTATATTCTTGTAAGGTAGAAACAAGTTTTGGAATGTCACTTTGCAGGAAATTTGCAGACCCGTTACATGGCATAGATTTGGTTCACCTGAAATGGATGATGCAGATGAGGATGCAGGAACTTATTTTATCAGTGCAGTCTGCTGGAAGAGTGATAGTCCGACAATGCTAACTGCAAATAGTCAGGGTACAATCAAGGTCTTAGTTCTTGCAGCTTGAGTAAATAATAGAGAAAAATTGTAATATAAGCAAAGTAATCTACTATTATTCGAGGTCCTGAGTCTATTAAAGGGTTGCTAATTGTAGATAACAGTAGAGTTAGAGGTCAAACTTGCAGTTTTAGAGGCTGTGGCTAAGTCATATCTTCCTATTACTTGACAGAGGAATGTTTCAGATCAAGGTGTTATTTAGATATTGGTTATTGTATACAAGATTCCATTATAAAGAAAGATGAAATTGTTGCTGGAAAAGCCTACTCCCTATGGGTGGATATACCTAGAAGAGTAATCTCACCCTTTGCGTCGTCTTATTATTTGTGAAGGAAATTTGTACATAGCAAATTCCTGGGTCGGGTGTTCAGTCTTTTGCATTAATTTGTCTTTTGATAATACAGTGTAATGTTGTGTGTCGATATTTGTTGCTGATCCTCGTCAGAAAGAGTGAGTCATGTCTGTGCCAGTGTTTTAGCCATATTTGGGCTCTCAAAAATGGCAAACCCCTAATGGAGCGTTAGCACCTAAGCCAAGCCCTATATGAACTTCTCTTTGGTTTAACAGACGTTACAGTAAAGTAGAAACCTGAAAGTTAAAATTGAATGGTGATGAATCATGCAACGCCAATCCACCATTCCAAGGAAGTTTGAGTACAGAGACATGCATCTTAATTATAAGTTACGGTAAAAGAACCTAAAAAAACCAACTTATGAGCTGGTTAGTCGAACCATTGACGTATAAAATGCAAGCAAAAGAAACAAACACATTCCACATCAATACATATTTGTATATGTTGAGCAAGTTTTATATCTAGTAAGACCTTCAATATACTACAAGTATACAAATTGCATTTTATAGTATAAAAGGTTATTGTTCCCGTGAGAATTATGTAAGGTTAACAATTTGAACCTAATTTTGGCTAAGGTATTCAGAATGTGATTTGAATAAAAATAAACAACAGAAATTGAAACAAATAATAAAACAAAGCAAATAATTCAAATAACAAGTGAACTTGCAATTAAATTTAGGGTTGTGATCAAAATTGAATACTTATGACTTATTCTTTAATTATTTTGTTTCCTTTACTATTGTTGATCCAATTATGTGTTTCATTTTAGATTTCCTAAGGTATTAATTACTCTCTCTTAAGATTTAATCAATTAACCCTAATTGAATTGAATTTCAGATTTGTAGCCTCTCAATTCACAAAACTTTTCCTAATATTTTTAATTAGATCTGAAGCTATCTACCGGATAATTAATTTCTCAAACAAGATCTCTCTTCAATTAATCATGGTTGCTGCAGGTTGACATTAGACAAGCTAGGTTGGTTTTTCTTTTGCTTTTGCATATGCATTAAAAACAAACATGATTAACGATTTCACATTTTTCCAAATTTTCTTTAAAGTTTTAGTTCCGCCTTACCTTCTTGCCTTCATCGTTTCCATGTTGATAAGGAAAATTTATGTCTCATTTAATGCTCATATGTTTCTCTTTATCCTATGATAGATGGGAATTAAGACATACACGTTTTCATGTTAAGGTGAAAGTCAAGATATTATCTAATTAGGAACTTGCTATAAACATATGTTATATAAATCAATTATTGAATCAACAATATATTATTATATATTGAATTGAAATTGTTATATTTCTGGGATATTCAATAAAATATGAATTTCAGGTTAAAATATGCCACTAAAGAGAAAACAGGATATGATCCAATCAAGGTTTAGGCCATGATTTGGAGCCAGTTACTTTCCAGGTGAAGCGTCAAATTCTACAGCTACAATAGAATCAAATGTTGTACCTCCAGCTACTACAAATACAGATGAGGCATTACCTTTCGTACCTATTGCTACATCATCCACTACCCCTATATTGACAGAGATGTCAAGGGTAAATGTTGTGGATGAAGGAGGCGACCTCTAGCCTAAAACTGAGGGAGTTGATGAAAGAACTTACATCCCAATTGTCAACAATCTGTAAGTGAAAATACATGTAACACCAAAATTTTCTAATTAAGTTATAGGTTTAAATTTAAAAATGATATAAAATTGTTTTTATGTTAGGTTGATTCCGTCTAGACCGTGCTCAAGAAACATGGCATGCAAGTTCAAAGAGAAGATTGATCTTGAGGGTTATATATAGAAGAATATCTCTCAAGAGACAAAGGATTTTTATTATCAAGAGTTTGAGGCACAAAAAATATTTTTAAATATTTTTTCAGTTAGTTAGATAAATATTGTAGGTTATAAGTACTTATCGTATGTTTTTCCCTTATTCATAAAGAGTTTTTTCGAGATTCTGAATTATAGGAGAGACGAGCTCGTACACATTATAAAGGCCTTGTTAGTGGATACACAAGACTGGTATACGACCTCCTTATATTTATGAAGAAATATGGAGTTGTTAGCAGCAGTATTGGACATCACCAAAGGCAATGTCTATTTCAGAGCATAATTCTACCAACAGACGTGGAGGACTAGGAGGAGAGAGTCTTCCCATACACACTGGAGGATCTATTACCCTCCACGAGTATGCAGAGAAACTTGTAAGTATCTACACTTTGTAGTTATAGTCTGAATTTTTTTACTTTGATGTATTTCAATTTAATTTGATGTGTGAATTTTGAAATGAAAATATGTGTATTATGGAAATTGATAATGTTATAAATGTCAAGTGCCATATAAGGTTGTGTTGTTAAGTTACTTTCTTTGTTCAACTGGGGTTAAATACCATGAAAATAGAGGAAATGTTTCCAAAAAATTTGTAAATTGTAGTTCACTTACAACATTTTATTTTGACGCAAGAAAAGTATATAGGCAGGAAGTCTATACCTTGTCAGCTTTTTTTGAACACTCACACTAAGAAGCATGATGGTGTGGCCTTCATCAACACCAGATGTAGAGAACTAAAAATATGTAAAAATTATGCTTTAGTATTAATGCTTAATAATTATCAATTATTAACATAAACGTTGCCTTTTAATAGGACCAAGTATAAGAAAGCATTCAACGACAGTCTCAGTAGTCTGAAGATGTTGATGAGAGTCAAACATATCTTTATGTAGTGGGTGGTAGGGACCATTGTGGAAGGAGCTTTAGCTTAGGTTCATTTGCAAACACATGTTATTCGCAATCCTCTACATCTGGTACAATAGCATCTAGTAGGCGGTACGCATCCAATGAAGTCCATGAGCTTCGAAGCAAAGTATAGGCAATGACAACTCAGTTGCAATGGTCGATGTAGTACATAGCACATCTTCATAATAAGATTGATGAGTTAAAAGGGAAGGGCAGCACCTTATCGCAACACTTAGAGCATCTGCATTCACCAAATGAATAACGTAGTTGTCGTCACTTTGTATGAATTAAATACTTATTATTGTAGATATTAATTTTTTTATTATCAATTAATATAATTTTTACTTTATATCATCAATCAACTTTCTGTTTTAACAAATTAAATGTACAAATAAATCAAAATATTATCAACAGATAACTGATAATTGTATAAATATAGATCAATAATAAGATTATCAAATAAAATTAAATACAGGGAAATATTGAAAAAACATTATTAGTAAATTTACCGATAGGAAAACAAAAGCTGTTAGTAAAATGCAATGAATTTACAGTCAGATGACCAAAAACAGTCAGTAAAATGTAGTGAATTTACAGAGGAGCTTTGTCCATCGCTACATTTACCGACCTAAACAAACATTCCGTCGCTAAATTTATAAACAACATAAAAATTACCATCGTAAATATAGCGACAGAACATAAAATATCCGTCTGTAACTTAGCGATGGAAAATTTTACTTCGACACTAATTATTACCTATGACTGTTTATTCGATAACTCATTCCGTCTGTAAATTTCATCACCAATGTGGCTCGTCGACGAAAAACCTTCAAATTTTGTGGTAATTTTCGTTGCTAAACTCCATTTTTCTTATAATGTGCCTGAAGATGGAAATGAAATAGGCATTCTTTCTTTGTATAAACTACATTAGCCAAATAGCCTACCTCTTAATGTGAATTTTCCTTTATTATGCCCCCTTAAGCTTTATTAGCTTTTCTTTTTATGCTAACCACATTACATTCTTTAAACATAACCAAATGTCACAATCTTTAAACCTAATGTTGCACTTGAAGGTATATTGAGTGTTTTTCTTGTTTCACTAACTTTCATGGCTTTACATTACAAAATTCAAATACATCTCACCTTAACCCTTTCCCACATTACAACCCTAAAAAGTCTTTGATTCATGATTACACATGTGAATCTGAGTGGTGGGGAAATGAAATGACATTCAAGGTTACAGAATGTTATATTCATTAATGATATTTTAATGTAAGTTATTTCCAAGTTTACCTCTAGATTGCTTAGTTTCTAAAGGTAATGAATGTTGATTGATCATAAGTAGAAGCATTGAATGTTAAGTTCTTGCTATAGTTTTTGCAAGTTATTCAAATTTTCTTATGATTGTATATTCTTGGGAAAAATGAGAAATGAGTAAATGTTTTGGGTTTGTGATTTTAATTTAGATGTTTTTCTCGAGGACAGTCAATTACCCAAATACATCTCACCGTATCCTTTGCCCATATTACAACCTTACAAAGCCCTTTAATTCATAATTATGCATATGAATCTTAGTGCCGAAGAAATGAAATGATCTGTAACGTTGTGGAATGTCTTGATCATGAATGGTATTTGAGTGTACTGATGAATTTATCATATTTGAACACATTTTATCAAAGCCTACCCTTAGATTGCTCAGTTTCTGAAGGGAATGGTTATTTATTGACCATGAGTAAAATCATTTAATGTTTAGTTCTTGCCATAGTTTTGAAAGTTTTTTTTCTTATGGCTATCTATTTTTATAAAATATGGAAAATTTGAAAATGTTTTGGTTTGTGACTTTGATTTTGTTGTTTTGCCTAAGGATGGTCAAAAACTAAGTTTAGGGTAACTTGATGTGTGCTTAATCGTTTATACATTCACTCATTAACACTTAATGATTATTGTTGTGAAATGTTTAAAATACTCATTTTAGTTCATATTTGGTATTAGGTATAATTCAGAAGTTCAAGAGCTAAAATGAGTTAAAAGCACATTCCTTGAGATGCTTATCTTGATTTTAAAGTTATTTGTCTTTGTGGAACAAAAAGAAAATAGATTAGAGTGAAGATGGGCAAAGAAAATGCAAAAAATAAAGAATTTGCCATACGGTGGAAGATGCACGACTGTGCACAATTTCAAAAGATGCATGGCTGGATGCACGATGTGTGCTTAATCATTTATACATTCACTCCTTAACACTTAATGATTATTGTTGTGAAATGCTTAAGATACTCATTTTATTTCATATTTGGTATTAGGTACAATTTAGAAGTTCAAGAGCTAAAATGAGTTAAAAGCACATTCCTTGAGATGCTTATCTTGATTTTAAACTTATTTGTCTTTATGGAACAAGAAGAAAATATGTTAAAGTGAAGATGGGGAAATAAAATGCAAAAAATAAATATTTTGCCATATGGTGGAAGATGCACGACCGTGCACAATTTCGAAAGATGCATGGCTGGATGCACGACGTGCAGCCAATTGTGCATCTTCTTAGAACCTAAATTTTCACATAAATAGACATTTGAGTGGCTAAATGAAGGATCAATCATTTTTGGACAAATAGGAGGGGTAGAGTATGCACTCTTTGGAGACCCATGAAGGGCTAGGCTTCCTTCTAGTTTTGAGGTGAAATCGAAGCTGAGTAACAATTTTAGGCATATCTTCATTATGTATAATTTTTCTTTTTCTCTCTAGTGATTGTTTATGCTATCTTAAGCTTACTGATTTGGGTATTAATGTATGAATGATCATTATTATCATTCTTGTTAGATTGTGAACCCATTCTAGAATCTTGAATGCAATTCTTAATAGTTCTACTTTGGATTCATTTGTGGCAACTAACGATGTAAAACCATTATGGATAATGTAACCTTGGTTAAATAACCCAAACTTATATGGTTGTTGCCTTGATTAATCTGTTCTATTTTAAGTCACAAAATAAGCTAAAAGAAAAACATAATATGAAATTAAATCATCATTAATGTGTATAACATCCTTAATACCAGTTCATATGTCAAACTTAAAGAAAAGAAACAAAGGAAAAAGAAAAACATGAGTTAGATTGGTATGGAGTTTGCTAGATAGTTATTGATCTTCTTGCTCCCTCCATGATCTTCCTTCTATTTTCCCCAATTTGGTAAGTTGGTGGCTGTCACTTTCGGGTCTCTTAATGTTCATTTATATTAAATTAGTAACTTAGGGTTAAGTTTAGGGCTTAACCATGTCACATTGTCCTAAAAATGCCTCCAAACATCAAAACAGATGGAAAACCCTGTGTGTGGTGAGTGTCTGTCATGATCATTACAGTGGTTTCTGTCATGATTATGATTCATGATTATGACACTCTATACATGATCGTGACACTGGGAAGGAACCTTTTGTCACGACCGTGACACTTATTTCATCATCATAACCCATCCTTTTAGCCCAAACAAGTGCAAACTTCCTTCATTCTTTATTTATCTAGGTTCATTCAGTAATAAACACATCAAAACACCTAAAGAACATAAGATTAAGGTCCGAAATCATGCTTTGAACCACATGAACACTTAAAACATAAACAAACAATGACATTAAATACTTATAAGCCTAAACATGCAATAATCATCTTATTAACCCCTATAAACACACTAAAACACCTACAAAAATATAATATAAACTACAACTATCAATATCTCTAGCAATCCATTTGACCCTCATTATTCATACTGTGACTTAATTATATGTAAGATCTTATGCGTTGACTAGTTCAATCCTATCTATGAAATCCAACATTGAATCTTCTATGTTCATTACTTTAATCTAATATAACCAGAAAGCAAGCACAATTCTCAAGAAACTAGATTCTTTTATAAATAAAAGAAATCAATTCAAAGCAAAATTTTGGGCTTTATCCCACTTAAATCTATGTTCCAATTAAGTTTTTAAAAAGTAAAAGAAAACAATAATAACTAATAAAGAATATAAGATAAAAGAATGAGTTATTATAGCTCTTGAATCTTGATGTTTCTTAAATGATTCTTAATTTTTTCTATGAGGTTGTTCCTTTTTTTAATCTGTTTTTGAATTTCCTTAAGCCTTATGACTAACATTTGGCACTCTAAGGCATCTATGTCCTTTCTCTTCTTTTTCTTCATCCTTTATCATAATAACTTGAAAATTTAATTAAACATATGTCCAAAAAGTGACCTCATAGGTCACTCTATTGCTACACCTCTATCAGCTTCTTTTCTCTAACAATTACCACCAAAAAAGTATAGAAAGGTCATATATTAGTCTTGTGTTTGTACTGGCCAAAAACAAAAACAAATAGAATGAACTAACACAGAACATGGTTTGAACGTGGTTCCCTATTTGATCTATCTTCCTGAACATAGGCCCTTATTACTCCTATATTGGTGAACATAGGCCCTCATTAGTTCCATGTTTTGGGTCCTTCTTATAAAATCATGACAAAATCACTACAACTCAATTTGAACTTCCACAACTTCATTTCTTCTTCATTAAAAAACTAGAACAAGGCCCATAAACAAAATAAAAAGGAAAATAATGGTCAAATCCTATTGAAATCATTAGAAGACAAGCTAAATACACTTAGTATCATACTAAAAATGGGGTAATTAGAATTTATCACTTTTATATCATCAATTTATTGGATATTTGTTACAATTTTAGTATCAAATTGACTATGAAACCTCTATAAGTGTAAGGTTGTTTTCATTTTCATTGAAGGATCATGCTAAGTAGTGGTGAAGGAATCGCTGGAACCTTAATCATAATATAGGAAAATCTTGAAAAGAAGTTTCTAGCTAAATAGTTCTCTTCATTAAAGCTATAAACAACATCTTTTCCTTTCAAAATATTGATAATAAAAGACTTTATAAGAAATTAGATAGATACAAATATCTACTGAAGAACTGCCTACATCATGACCTTCTTATATAGATTCTTGTGAATACCTTTTATGATGGTCTAACCAATTCAAAATGGTAGATGATATACAAAAATGTTAGTGGGACTTTGAACAATAAAACTCCAAAAGCAACTCTAATACTAATAGAGTAGAACGAAATAAAAAGCTATTAGTGGTAGTAATGAAAAGTAAACACTAAAAAAGTAGTAAATAAATATAATATTGATGTGATGACTATATTAACATCTCAAGTTGAAGCTTTAATTAAAGAAAAGTAAACACCAAAGTTGACCATAAAGAATATCTTTAATAATGAGTTATAAATTCCATGGAGGATATAAAGGCATTGAATGTTAAGTGAGAAATCCTATAGTAGAACAAGTTGATTAGATAGGGAGTTTCCAAAAACAGAATATTCCCTATAGCATCATTTACAACTTAGGATGGAAAAATCATCTGAGTCTTTCACAAATCAATTAACCAGCTTAGAGGCGACTCTTATATGGATTCCAACAATATAAATAAAAAAACCAACTATAAAATGTGACATTAAATGACTTCATGAAAGAAACTAAATCTTAACTTTAAAACTAAGAGGCTTCAATAAAGAACCTTCAAAATTAAATTGATCATTTGACAAAAATTATAGCTAAAAAATAGCTACATTGTCTAGCAACATAATGACTAACCTTAGGCAACATATTAAATTAATCATCATATTGAAAGGGGGAGAATTGACCAATGATAGGAATGAAGAAGCCGATAAAAAAATTTCTAAACAAGAAAATGAAAAGAATGGAGTCAACATTAACATCCAAGACATTATACTACCAAAGCTAAATGATCTAGGGTTTTATAACTAAGGAATTAACATATTTAAGGTTAGTGTTAATCTAGTTATTAATCCATATCCAAAAGATGGGGCTAGGAGAATTGGCATAATAAGAGAGTGATGCAATTTATAGATAACAGACACCCTATAGGTATTAAGGAGAATGATTTAATCAAAATTGATAAGTTCATTTCCTGAGATAAATTTTACATTCTTGACGTGGAAGAGGAAAATGGTGAATCTTTAATTCTAGGCAGGTCTTTCCTAGTAATGACTAGAATAATGTTCAATGATAGGCCAAAGACACCTCATCTTTTCACAAAAGGTCTAATTATGCCCCTATCATTCTTTAGTACCACTTTTCACCCTAAAGTTACTAAAATAGTACTTATTGTACCCTAAATAGTGTGTAAAAGACGTAACAAACATAATGGTATGGCTTGTTTAGATCATTAATGAAAAATTAATGTCAAAATCACACCTTTGACTAATATTTTTTTAAATATCATTTTTAGAATCATTTTAGCATCTAGTGGGTCTAAGTTGCCTAGTTATGATAGCATATAAGCTAAATTGATGATTTATAGACAATAAAATTAAAATTTTTTAACTCTATTAAGTTTAAGTTCCTACCAATACCATTTTGAAAATTTTAAGGTGTAATATGATACTACAGATAATGATAGGGACCAAGTTAGATTTTTTAGAAAATTTTAAGAGGTAATTTGTACCTTTTTTCTTAATGTTGACGAAGGTAAAATAAAACTTAGGGTTAAAAAGGATAAAATTTGCTTCTCAATATTGGATGAAAATACGTAGTTTTTAGTTAATGATTACTTAAGCTAAGATAATGTTTTAAATCTTTTGCTGAAAGAACATGTATTAAGTAACGGGGCTGAGAAAAGGAAGATAAGGAACAATGTCATGGAAAGAAAAAAAATGAAATGAGAATCCATGCCTAAGTAATTTAAGTTCATTTTTCATTTTAAGATTTTAAAGTTTTTTAATTATTTTCCTTGTTACTTAAACATGAATTCTAGTTGTCTATCACACTTTTCTTATACAGTAGGAAATGCAAAGGCTTAAAGAAGTTTCTTTTCTCAATCTTTTCACCCCTTTTTTTATTTTATTATCCTTTTCAACTACGTATTATTATATTTGGTACATTGAGAACAATATACATCTTGAGGGTGAGCGTACCGATGGCTTCTTTGTGACCATAAGTTGATAGGTGTAAGTCATGGAAATAGCTTTTTTGTAAAAATACAAATGGAAGGTTGCGTACATTATGAATCTCCTTAAACCCCCGTAAAGCATGGAGCCTTGTGCATTGGGCATGTTGAAGTGTGGGAGGGGATAGTTTTAATTTTTTAGTATTTCACCTTGGTAAATTAAAACGTAGGTATCAATTATAGAAAATTTAACAATGAAAGAAGAGAAATTAAGATAATCCATTATAAGTTAGATTAGTTCTATGATTCAATTTATTTAGGTAAATAGATATGAATACTAAAAACTATCTTAATTTTAATTTTGGTTCAATATTTTTAAAGTGGACGCTTAATTTTCATAATGAAACTTTTTACATAATTTTGACATAAATTGAGCTAGAAAGTGATTCTTATCAAACGTAAACACTTCACAGAAAAATGTTTAATAATAAAGCAAGTATAAATAAATTTGCTTCACTAACTTTAACCGAAAGTAAAAAGATTGAAGTTAAGAATGCAGCTACTAGCTATTTGAATCAGTAACCTTATTGAGCAACTAAGGGTATTCATGAAAAGATATTTACTTTCATATCATATGGTTAGACAAGTCTTTAACAGTCCATTGAAATGTCAGAAAAACAAGTGTTTTACTTTACATTGGATTTATATTGTTTAAAAGTTTTAAAAGGGAAGTTTTTCTCATTTATGTTTATTTTGTATATAAGGATGAATTATGTGAATTAATTTGATATTTAAAGGGATAAAGGATTTTGTTAAATTAAATTACAATTTAGTGTAAGCATATAGGAACATAACTAGTTAATAGTGTAATTGAGCGGGAGATAAGTACTCCATATTACTTTTATTGATTTGCCATACATAATTGATATTAACTTGTGAGTGACTAACATTGGTTTTCTTAAGGGTAAGCAAAAGCTTAAATGAGAGGACATTTGATATGCATGAAATATGTACATATTTTTTCTAATTACCTAGTTTTACTTATCTTTTCTATATTTTCAGATAGTTAAGAAGATTTAACCTTGGGATGAGATTTATCGAGATTTGAAGGTTGTTTCAAGCTAATAAATTAGAGAAAGTCAATTATTTAATAAACATAGTTCATTCCATGACTGTAAGCAAACCCATGTCTATCAAAAATAAGATGCAAAAGATGATAATAATAATAAGCATGATCTAGAATATATGAAGAGTGACAAGGCTTAAGGTCGAACTATATATAACCTAGAAATGAAATAGAGAGATACCCGGTTTAGGACGTGAGCATGCTAGAGCACGTTTCTCCTCCTTAAAAGAAGTTAAGACATCAATTATCTTGGCCATGATTATATATCAAATCATATCTTAGAAGGATAAAACATATTTAAAGTGTGAAAATCCTAATTTTTAAAAAACTTTAGGTGACTTTGCATGTCTTAATATTCTTTTCTCTCTAAAAGATTAAGGTTAGCAACTAAAAGGTACTTAAACCCTCAGGAGGTTAATTTCAAAGCTATTTTTGTCAAGAAATCAAGATGTTAAATCATTTCAATAAAACAATTCGACAATAATAAAAGGATCTTCATCTAAATTATTACTATCATGATTTCTTTATTTTTTTTATTGTTTTCTTTGATTTTAAAATGATTCGTGGCTAAATATTTCCATCATTAGATAGGAAGAATCCTTGTATTTATCTTTATATGATTCAACTCAATTTGATTTATGAAATAGAATCAATATTTGAGAACCATCTTTGATTATTCTCATTGCAGATTTACTCATGTCGATGTTTAAATAGTTTTAAATTCATTAGTAAATTATTCGAGAGAGCCTACTTTTGAGTGGATCATGACTTAGATATCAGCAGTTCAATACAGTGTTAGAGATATACGTACATGATATTTCTAATGTTAAGGTAACCTTTCAATTGTTGGTTTATGCCCTACAGCTAATCGCTTTGGTTGTATTTTAGTGACAAATTATTTAAAGGCATTATTTATCTTGTACATGTTTAGATGTATATGATA
>JAOQML010000009.1:4778736-4793561 GCA_027568935.1 Erythroxylum urbanii | reverse complement strand
CACACTACAAGGAAGGTCAAGGCTGGACGTCTGAAGAGGCACAAAGTAATTATGTAAGTACAAATAAATTAATATTAAAATTTATTTTTCTATGTAATAGTAAGCAATTAGTTTTTAGTTAACTCGATTTTCTATTTTAAATTGTAGGACAAGATGCAGGAGTTGTTGCAGATATCATTGGCTGAGAGGAATCAGTCTAATGTCGATGACATTTGTAATAATGTCCTTGTTAAACGATCGGGCTACATCAAGAGTCTTGGGTATGGCCTAAGCTTGTTGGTACCTCTTCGTTCCGACCAGCATTGTTAACGGTGCTTCAAGAGGAGAACAAGACATTGAACAAGCTTTAAAAATTGGTTAAACAAATACTAAGTTCTCATATGTTAGTGGTATTGACTCAGATGAAGACTTTTAATTTGTAAATGATGTGTAAATATTTTTTATATAAAATGAATTCGATTTTATATGTTTATTGTATTTCAATTTATTATTATTTAAAAAATATGTCACTAACATTAATTATAAAACGAATAATATTAATATTTCAAATTGTCTTAAAAATTGTCATAAATTCAAAATAAATTTGTTTTTAAAAATTATAATAATTATTAAATTCAAAATTAAAATTTTTCACTAAATAATATTAGCTACCAAAATAAATTCGTCACATAAAGTCTTAAAAAATGTAATAAATTTAAATTAATTTGTTTTAAACAATTATAATCATTATTAAATTCACTATTAAAATTTGTCACTAAATAATATTATCTACTAAAAAATCCGTCCCAAAAGGTCATTAGCTATGTATACAGCACGTTATTAAAAACGTTTCGCTATAACAACATAATAGTAGCTAAAAGTATTTTGCTACCGAAACAAAATCGTCACGAAAACCTATTAGCTACCAAAAGTAATTCGTCACAAAATTTTTTTACCTACATTTAAGAAATGTCTCTAAAAGTGTTTCCCTACAATAAAAGCTTAGTAGCTAAAACTATTCTACTACTAAAATAAAATAGTCACTAAAAACAATTACCTATGAATAGTCTTTAGTAGGAAAAAGTTTTATCTATGAAACATAAACGTTGCACATAACTACGACGTTCTTTATTATCATCAGTTATACTTTTTATCGACAAATTATTTGTGTTGAAAACACTTTTTCGCGACGACTTCAGGAAAACATTGTGGATGTTGTTTCGCTACTGGGATTCAACGATGATTTTGGTGACGATATTTTTTCATTACATAATAGTATTTGCGATGATTTGTTATTCTTTAGCGACGTTTTATTTCGTTGCTAAAAGTCATGTTTTTTATAGTGCATGATCAATTATATATGTCACAGGCAGAACTATTCCAAAAGTTTATTACATTACGTGCAATTTGGCTAACTAATCAAAAACTAATAAATAGGAGTTGAAGGATTTGTTGTTTCATATATTGGAGGAGAGAAAAGAAAAAGGTTCCAGTTAAATGAAGTACGTTAACTTTGATTTGATCAGATTCATCTTAATTCTAGCTTCTGTCCTCATCTCAAATATAATGTTGTAATAAAAATGTATATATAAGTTCATTAAAACACCAGTTATCAGCATGTAGCACAATGAACATACAACTTCCTGGAACATTGAATAAAGAAGCACAGTTTCCACCATATGAAGGACTACTGTGTAACCCTACTGTATGTGTTGCTAATTCTTTGGGCTTAGTAGATGGAATCAAAACCGAGTTGTTATCACTAATGTTAAAGACAATGAGGAGGAGAATCTCGAATATTGTCTTATGTGAGGAGAATCTCGAATATTATCTCAATGTACATGGTTGAATTACTTCTTTAGGAAAGGAGAATACATCATCAATTTATACAAGATCAAACCGAACTAAATATGGAAAAAAGGCTATGATTGCTAAATCTAAGGTCATCAATGATATACAAAATATTTAAATATAGTACGTAGATATTATAGTAATATTCTAACATTCCCCTCTCAAGCTCAAGCATAAGTTTTGCAAGCTAGAATTTGGATACTAAATCATGAAATTGACTAGGTGAGTGACCGTAAGTAAAAATATCAACAATTTGATTTGTGGAGGAAACCAAAAAGAGGTGAATGATGTCTTCATGAATATATTGACCTTTAAAATAAAAATCTATCTCAATATGCTTAGTTCATGCATGGAACACATCATTATTAGCAATTCACATAACCTTATAATTAATCACAATATAGTGGTTTAGTAGACGAATGTGAAACTCCCATATCTTGAAGTAACTATTGTAGTTAAAGAATAACATTATCGCTAAATGTGATCATTTGCTAACTGACAATTACACAATAGTTAAAGAATAACACAATCGCTAAATGGCGACAATTACACAACGAGCTTAAAATTGACATTATCGCTAAATGTGATCATTTGCTGATGATATTTGGAAGCGTGACTAAAAGAGTAACATTTGGTGACGATTTCACCAAATGTTACATATTCAATGATGATTTCTAGAAATCGTCACTAAAAGGATGACATTTTTCAAAATTGTTAAACTAACATTTTTATAATCTATCATAGTTAAGATATGTTTTATTAGAGATTTGTTTTGAATGTTTACAACTTATTTTTGAAAAAACACACACAACATATAATTTTAAGTGTTAAACGGTAGTATTAATTAATCACTAATATTTACTAACATTGCAAAAATTAGTTATAAAAATTTAAATAATTGTATCAATATAATAATATGATATAAAAAGTAATACTAACTTTGATTTAGAAGTTTAACAATTCATACAGTCATAGAACAAGAATAATAACAGACCACACTCAATAGTACGTAGCTTGACCCTAACTAATAGAGAGGTTGTTTGACAAATTCTTACAGATACAACAATAAATCAACTTTAAAGCTGAGTCCAGTTGATTACATCGATAAATGACAATGATAAAATTATTTTTTTGGATTCCAAGGGACATGAAAGTCGGTAAAAGTAAATGAGTCCCCGATGTCTGGATTCCTAAAAAGGGTCCTTGCATGTTCGAAGGCACCAATTAAAACAGTATAGTTCTTCCCTCAGATGTAGGGCTTTTTGCACCCTCTTACAACAACGTTTTCATGATAGTTCAATTTATTTGATTATATGTATTGCGATTTTACTTAACAAAAATAGTAACTTAACTTATATGTGTTCTTCACAGATGAAGCTCAATATCATTGATATCGACAAGCCTGAGGTTTCAAACTGTGTTAGTTCACTATTGAAACAAAAGGTAAAGGATCAATGATGTAGACTTCATAAATATTACCAGTCTTTCCCTTTTGATGAAGAAGCAAGGAGACATGTTCTGGAACAGGTGACTCTAGAAAAAAATTTTTCTCTTCATATTTCCTTCCATTAATTTTGTTTATACATTTCATGACTACTTCTCTTAATTTAGGAAAAGTATGGGAAAACCAAGCTCAACAGAGTAAAAATGAAGACTCTTCATAACACCAGCTCCAAATCCTTTGTCGTCATTCGATAAGAATTTGTAAGTGTAATGTTTTCAACTTATTATTCTATTTATCAATACAATAAATTATATTATCTTCTAATTTTTTTAATTCATATGATAGAACCAAACACAACTCCAAGTACAAGAATGTGATAGGATTGTACTCTACAAGTTAACACACTACAAGGAAGCTCAAGGCTAGACGTTTAAAGAGGCACAAAGTAATTATGTAAGTACAAAGATATTAATATTACATTTTATTTTTCTATGTAATACTAAGTAATAATTTTTTAGTTAACTTGAATTTGTATTTTAAATTGTAGGACAAGATGCAGGAATTGTTCCAGACAGCATTGTTTGAACGAAATTAGCCCAATGTCTATGGTACAAGATCGGGCTACATTAAAGGTCTTAGGTATGGCCCTAAGCAAGTTGGTGCATCTTTGTCATGACCAGTATATGTCACGACATTTCAAGAGGAGAATTGCAGACTAAGTTACAATGTACAGAAGAGAAGTTAGATCGTAATGTAAAAAAAGTAAACAAGCTTTAAAAGATGGTTATACAATTGCTAAGCTCAAACTATGTCAGTAGTAGTTATGACGATGAGGAGTCTTAGTTTGTATATGACCTGTAATTATTTTTTATATAAAATGCATTCCATTTTTAATGTTTATTTTATTTCAATTTATTATTATTTAAAAAATGTCATCAACATTAATTATAAAATGTAACTAATTTATATTTCAAACTGTTTTAAAAATTGTAATAAACTAAAATAAATTTGTTTTTAACAATTATAATAAAATTTAAATTTAAAATAAAATTTTTGTCAATAAAAATATCAGCTACCAAAACAAAATCGTCACAAAATGTTATTACCTACATTTACAAGAATGTCTCTAAAAACTTTTACCTACAACAAGAAATTAGTAGCTAAAACTATTCTGCTACAAAAACATAATCATCATTAAAAGTTATTAGCTACCAAAAAAATTCGTCACAAAATATTGTTACCTATGCTTACTAGAACGTCTCTAAAAACATTTACTTACAATAAAAAATTAGTAGCTAAAACTACTCTACTATAAAAAAATCGTCTTTAAAAATAATTACCTTTAACTACAATTTAGTAGGTAAAAACTTTTATCTACGAAACATATACGTCACAAAATCTTATGTACGACGTTCTTCTGTTCTCTTTGGTTATATGTTTTATCGATGAAATTATTGTGTATCTAAAACTTTTTTGTGACGATTTCAATCAAATGTCACAGATATTGTTTTGCTACTAGGATTTAGTGACCATTAGGGCAACGATTATTTTTTGTCGCAAATTAATATTTCCAATGATGCTTTAATATTTAGCGATGTTTGATTTCGTCGCCAATAAGCTTATCTATTATAGTGTTATAAGTTAGGAGATTAATGTCATGAAAAATTAATCCCATGACACATTGTCCCTTTAAAATAACAAAGGATATATAAAATATTAGCAAAACGGATGGTGTGGGGAGCTATCATTAACTGACTAACAATGTGGACAGCAAAAGCTATGGTCAAGTGACAGTTTGAAAGATAAGACAGCCAACTATAAAAAGCTCCATCATTAAGAAGATTACTATCAGTAGTTAATAAATGTGCATTAGGCTTTACTATAAGATAGTGCATAGTTTTATAATCTATAAGACACGCACAAGAGATAAGAATATAGGCATACTTAGCTTGAGATAAATAATATCCATATTGATCTTTTAAAATCTCAAGTCCAAGGAAGAAACTGAGAAGCCCAAGATCTCTCATGTTAATTTTTTAACTTAAAAAGGATTTGAAATCAATGATGCCATGCAAATCATCTCCAATAATAATCATGTCATCCACATAAAAAAAGTAATGTATATAACTGAGTAATTTTTCAATAAATAATGTGTTATCATAAGGACTTTATTGAAAACCAAATTGAAGAATAGTGTTACTAAACTTGACAAACCATACTTAAGTTGTTTGCTTAAGGATGAAAAGAGTTTTACATAGACGAAAAATCATATTAGACGGGTGGTTATATCCAAGGGGAGGTTGTATATATAAATTGAAATTTAGAAAGGCATTATTAACATCCGTCCGAAATAATTTGCAATGTTTGACCTTAGCAATACTAATAAGAGTTTAAATAGAAGTAAGTCGAGCTACTAGGGCAAATGTCCCTTCACAATTAATGTCATATTTTTTTGCGTAGTCCTTTACAACAAGTTGAGCATTATAACATTCTATAGATCCATCAATATAAGTTTTGATCTTACAAATCCATATATAATTAGCCACGAGCTTGTTTAAAGGCAAATCAACAAGATCCTAGATATGTGTACTAGTGAAAGCCTCAAGTTCTTATGCTATTGCTTTCTATCAAAGAGGGTTATAACTAAACTCACGATATGTGAGAGGTTTATAAATGATAATGGTAGAGTTACAAATATAATTAAGATAAAGGATGGAAGGTTGATTTACACAAGAAGAACAATAAGATTTAGGTTGAAAAAGGATGAAAAGGTGAAGGAGGAGCTATAAAAGTTGAGATGTTAGGTTTCATAATTGGGCAAGATTCTTCAAGTGCAACAATAGGTTGATTCAAACTGAAGGAGCTATCATCTGTAAAGTTATCTTCACTAAATGAAGAGATATTGTGTTAATAAAAAGAGGAGTAAAAGCATTGTCAACCTGAAAAGAAGATATGGTGGAAAACCTTTTATGTTCCTAAAAGGTGGCATGATAAGAGATACAAAAACATTTAGAAAGAGGATCCCAATAACAATAGCCTTTATGTTCAATTCCTTATTTGAGAAAATAACACAATCATGCCCTTGGTTCTAGTTTGGCATACTCGTGGGGCTAAAGATGAACAAAATAGACACTGCTAAAGACTTTAAGCATATGATAATTTTAAGGAAATTTATAAATTCTCATAAGGAAAGATAGGGCCAAAGGTAGGAGATGGGACTCTATTCATTATATAAATAGTAATAAGAGCGGCTTTTCACCAAAATATTTTAGGATAAGAGGAAGAGGTTAAGAAAGCTTTAACTGTGTCTAAAATATGTGTGTTTTAAAAGCAACTTGTCACCAAAATATTTTAGGACAAGAGGAAAAGATCAAAAAGTCTTTATCTGTGTCTAAAAAATGTCTGTGTTTTCTTTGTTAAAAGCCATTTTAAGATGAATTACTATGACAATATTTTTAAACAATTGTTCAATTCTGTGACAAAAACTAGGTAAGATAGGATACATTAAGTTCCTTGTCATTATTAGTACGAAGACCTTTGATTTTGCAAGAAAATTAAGTAACAATTATATTCTCAAACTTTAAATAGATACATGATAACTCAGGTTGATTTTGCATAAGGTAAATACATGCAAATCGAGAATAATCATAAACAAATGTTATAAAGTCAAGAGAACCACCCATTGTAATATTTGGGGTAGTACCCTAAATATCAAAGTGAATTAAGTCAAAAGTAGTAAAAGAAATAGAATCATTTTTAGGAAAAGGTAAGACATGGTGTTTCGAAAGATGACAAGATGCACAATTAAAGTGTTATATTTGGACATGACCCAAATAACCATTAGAAATTAAAGACCCCAATCTAGAACTAGAAACATGACTTAAGTGAGAATGCCAAATGCTAGAACTAACAACGATAATAATAACTTTAGAAGCAATATAGAGAGATTAAAGCTCAAACATTTTACTAACTTTACACTCTATCCTAAAGATCTTGCCCATTTATGATTCCTACACAAACCAACCATGACTCAAAAAAAGTATATTAAATCCAAGTTATCATAATTGACCAATAGATAATAAATTCAATAAGACTTTTGGAACACAGAAAACACCAAAGATAGATAATTCAAGTGTAGTGATTGTTACTATATACTAATATCACAAGTTTTGGAGGTGAAAACAGAAGAGTTAGAAGTCATATGGTTAAAATATGCAGAATCAAAAAAAATCATAATGAAGATGGACCTCATCTAATTAACAAGGCTTATGAGGTAGATTAATCAAATTTTGGTTGAAGTTGTTATAAGAGAATCTGAATGTCCTTGAAGGAAAATTCAAGGGATTTAGTTTCAAAAGACTCTTCAACTATTACAGTAGAATAAGTATGATAAGGCTGAGAGATAGTATTCTTTAATGGTTAAACTTTAGCCGTTAACACTTATAGATAATATGGTTATGATGATATGGTTATACTTTTTATAGTAATTGCAAAACTTTTGATAGGATCTACATGAATTTTGGGTAGTAGAATTAGATGAAAAACTAGAATCAGAAGATACCTAAGTAGTTTTTCTACAATTAATTCCTTAATCGGCATATTAAGCTTAAGTAGAGGACTACAATGAAGTAAAGAGCTTCGAAAAGAATAAAAATATAGTAGCCATTAATTTAATGCTTTATGTATAATCAAAACATTGTATGAAGAAATAATTGAATAAATAAAAAAATATGCTAAAAAAGATTATTCAAAACCATTTTGACATTCCTAAATATTTGGTATTCATGATGCATTGCTAAATACCAATCTCGAACTATGGATATAAATTGTTTAATTAGAGAATTACATATAAATTTAAATATTTTAATTTATTCAATCTAAAAATTATTTAGGATTATAAATTGTATCCATTGCTAAAATGCGTTTAGACTGGGTTAAAGAGAATAAAGATATTTTAATCAAGTTGGGGTTGATTGTAAATTTTGAGAAACTTTATAATTAAATATGAGATATTCAATAAATAAGGATCAATATGAGGTACTGAATCTTATTTTGGCATAGCTGGTATTTAATTATAATTATTTGTAACTCTAATTAAAGTGTAATTGAAGTTAGAATTTAATTTGAATTAAATTACTAAAATACCCTAAACTTATTACATAAATTGGCTTAAACTCAAATAGAGTAGTTAAGAGCTCTCTCAACCTGTTCTATAGATACCATTAGAGGTCGAATGCTTATGCAATTATGGTTGTTAAGATAAATTGATTTTAAAAACAGTTCAATGGATACGATAAGAAAGGAATCAAGCGTTGGAATATAGTAAGAATTAACATTCATGCATTATTATGAATTTAATTGTTAATCATTTTATAAAATTAAAGTGATCTTGTTTTTTGGGAAATTAAAATAAAAATGTTCATAATTATTTTGTTGTGGTCGAGATCAGATCCTGTCCCAATTTCCCTACTGAATAAAGAAAGACACAGTAGATCTAACCCTTTGAACAGATTTGAACTGCTACATGTGAAAGAAGTTACTACAAAATGTGAGAATTTAAGGATTGTTATGTGAGCAAACTATTGATGCCATGTTGTAACTCATTTAATTTGAAAATTACGAATGTTAATAATACCCATCTGTCGAATGCTAACTAGTTGTGGGTTACTTCCACGAGAAGCTTATTTATGTTATTCCAAGGAGTCTTTCTTGCTTCAAATGAGTAAAAAGGAAGCCAACTTTGTCACTGGTTAGTTTGAGAGCAACATAGTAGGATGGTGATATTGGTGATATAGACATAACGTGAATTGCAACGAATTGTTATTTTGGGAGATTTTCATAATAAAATAACAAAAAAAACTCTAGCAGCAAATTAAACTTGGATCCCAAAGAATTTTGGAATAGCTCTAGCACTATGTTGAAGAAATTAAGGAGGAGAATCTCGTATGTTATCACAATGAACATAGTTAAATTATTTCTTCGAGAAAGGAGAATACATCATCTATTTATACGCGATCAAACATAACTAAATAGACAAGAAGGCTTTGATTGCTAAATCTAAGGTCATCAATGATATATAAAATCTTTAAATACAGTGAGAAGATATTCTAGTAATATTCTAGCATTTGAGATTCACGATGGCTTAGGTATGAGTGTTTCCAAATCAATAATTGAAGGCTATGTTTGTGAAGAACATTTCATAATCTATGGGCTCATTCAGCCAGGTTAATTGCATCATTGATGGAAAGTTTATCATAAAAATTGCAAAATCGTTTTCAAGTGACAACACACGATGGTTACAGCCTCAATTTACAACATATTCCAATGGAGATATCATGTGCAAAATCAGGAGCAAGGCCACTGTTTCTACTACAACATGGTTTGTTAATGGTAAACCCTTAAACTGTTTCTAAAATTGGTCTATCATAACTATCATGGCTGCATAATTATCTGACCTTTAACGGTATCCACAAAACTTGTTGAAAAAATTTTGTAACTATTACAGAGAGGGCTAGGTAAGGAATACTAACTACCATAGAGCTTAAGCCTATTTATAATAAGCTTTTTATATTATAGTAATTTAATTGAAATTAAATTTTAATTTCAATTAAGCTTTAATTAGAATTGCAAGTAATTTTAATTAATTACCATTTATGCCCAAATAAGGTTTAATATTTTATATTGATCCTTATTTATTAATATCTTATATTTAATCATAAAAATACTAAAACTTTGCAATTAAGTCTAACTTGATTAAAATATCTTTTCTCTCTTTAACTCCTTCATTGTGTGTGACCTATTAGGTTCTTAAATATGTTAGCAATAGATATAAATTACAACCCCAAATCATATTTAGGATTAAATACATTAAACTCTATTAATTTATCTTTAACTTTATAATTAAACAAATTATATCCACAGATCAATATTGACATCTAGCGGCATATAATAACTAACTTAATATTTAAGAACATCAAAGTGGTTTGAACTAACCTTTTAATGCCTGATTTTTTTGGTATAATTTAATTCTTTCTTCACACAATGTTTGCTTAGATATAGAGTATGAAATTAATGTCTATTTAAGTTTAATCATCTTAGTTCTCCACTATTAGTAATTAATTAAATTAATGAAAAATTTAAATTATTTTATAAAGTTTCATTTTACCTTGGTCAAGAATTTCCCGAATTAATTATAAACTAGAAAAATGAAACATTCTCCTTAATTGTTTTAGGCTGATGAATCCTATATTGGTCACTCAACTACCTCCATATAGTTTATGTTATATCTAATGACCATCGATTGAGCTACCCTTGACTAGAATAGGAAATAAGTAGTACTAAAATAGAGCAATCCCTATCCAAGATAATATTTGAGATCTCAAGTCAAAGATCACTTATATAACTGTCACCATAAGAATTTCCATAGACATATAAGTAATGTTCCACATGAATTTCTCATATAGGGTCGGCTTAGTTGTCTAACAAACACTTACATGTTTGTTTAAGTATCTTCATACTTTATCCTATGAGATTGACTACTTCCTTTATAAGGAAAAGATATAATATGTGATAGTCTTTTTATGTTTTGTTAATGTCCAAACTCAATAGAGCAATGAATAGGCATAATTTAGGGATAATGCATGAATGCAATATGAATCTCATATTTTGATTTCATCATAGTTTCATTTCTAATGTATATTGATCTTATGAATTTTATCATATACGTCTAAGTATATATAAGACAAAGAATGTCTTTAAATAATTGTCACTAAACTACAACCAACCGATTGGCTATAGGTCATAAACCAACAATATCCCACTTACCCCAAGCCCATTGTTTAAGTATCTTATACCATATCACCATGTGATGACTAAACTATTGTTAGGACAATGGTCTAATGAGAAAATTCTAAAAGAATCTCTATTGTGAACACTTGCTTAAATCTTACAACTTTTATCTTAACTATCATCATAATTAAGAGATACTACCTACATATATACTTGGATCTTTGACGAGACCTTATCACCTTTTTTATGCCTAACGGTCTCCATTACATTACTATTTTGAACAATAGAAGGAACTATATCAAATTCATTAAAGAACTTCTTGATCTAGTTAATCATTTCCAAGGAATGATAAATGTATTATGGCTTAATTAGCAATCATTACTACATTAAAACCTTTCCCATCTCAAAATAATATTGTTTTAAGTAAAATATCTTAATTAGGATTTACTTCTAAAATTAATATCCTTATAAACTTAAACCCAAATATATAAACTCATATATAGAATAATGGATATCATATATTAATATTTTATAAGTATATTAAATACCTTTAGTATATTATCTATATACTTAGATCAGAATAGGCAACCAACTTCCAATCTATCTATATATATATAATTCTCATAAATAAGTTGTTTCCTTTTCATATTCAGTTTGAATTGTGTTTTGACAATTATATTTTCAATAATTGAAAATAAGAGTTATTGTTTTATCTGTGAGTAATATATCTCTACACACTCCTACTAAAGATGACAATCATACTTTCACTAATCTTCTTGTATACATTATAAATTCATAATCATCTTCAAAACAAACTCTTTGAATTCATCATGAAAGTGAATCTTTCAACGTCTCGTAGCCTTTTAACTATACATTTAATATAATAACAAAAGAACTAATTCTAATTGAATGTATTGTTACGAGATTTGAATTTTTAAAATTTCATCATACTCCCACTACTTATCTTGAGAACCATTCTCCTATAAGGATACATTGAAAAAAATATTTTTTTTCAATAGATCTATAAGATTATATCCAACCATTTATATATCTCACAACCTCTATTATCTAATTTAGTTTGAAACTTAGTTGATAATATATACTTTAACTAAGCATCACATCTTTAAATCATTAACTTCAACTCTTTTAAATTCTTAACATTCAATATCTAATATGAAATCTTACTAATTGATTATATTGGAACTGCAAAAGATAAGATGTAATAGTAGGCTTAGCTATAAAAGAAATAATTAGTGCATCATACAATATCTTATATTGTATTTTTCCCCTTACATAATTCCATACTCTTATAGAGTTTAGTTGTTGAGGTATTCATTAAAGAATCCCATTCACTATAGATAACTTATTGAAGTGATTTAGCAATCTTAGTGCTTAATTTCTACTTATATTTAAACAATTTTATCTTTCTAAAATTTGAAATCAATATTTCATTTAATAACTATAACTATATCGTATAAAATCATTAGGAGTATAATGAAATAACACAATCATTCCTTTATGAATTATTACTACATCGAATACATACTATTTATAAGATTTAAAAATTTATTTTCATAATCATCCTTTGACTAAAGGCTGATTTGGTTATTCTTCTAAAAAAGTTTCACCCAATTGATAAGCAGAAGGATATAAATACCCTAGTATATAACTTTGTGATTCTTATTATGTTGATGTAACTAACATGAAATAAGAGGATAGTCTCAATTATCCAACTTTGTATTCTTACCACTTATTTTAAGTATTAGTCTCTTTTGATCCAATACATACACATTATTTGTATAAATCTGGGTCAACCACTTTTACTCAACATCATATTTCTTATCATACCTTGAACATTATAATATTATTGAATCTAAGTTTAATATTAAACACTCAAAAGCACGAACTAGAAATAAATACAATCTCTATCATATCACATCAAACAAGAAAAGCCATACAATCATTTTCTTCTTATAAAAACTATTATCATACTATAGTAAAGCCTTTAATTTATATTTAAGTTATGCTTTTAGTAGGCTAAATTAAGTGGAAATTTTCCATCAAGGTACTATACCTTTCAGTTCTATTCTATGCAACCTCTTACATTTTGCTATCATGATGTTGACATACATCTTACATGTTGTCATCAAAGTTTATAAGATATTATTCAACTTAAGATGTTCTTACATTTTGTTGTCTATATGATATTGATATATCTCTAAAGCTTTATTACCGAAACCTTAATAGGTATTAATAGCAAAATTACAAAATAGACATTTAACTTTTCTACTTAACTTTGGGAAATTTTCTTAAACATAATTTATGTCCAAGAAATTTGGTTCACTAACTTAGTTTGAACTATACTAAACAATGTAAATTTCACATAGACAAAAATATAAATGTAAAAAAAGTAAGTAACTTATTATAGGCCATAACAACCAAAAAAGATTAGGACTTCAACCATGTATTTGATTGCGCCTATTATTTTATTGTAAACAATAGCCCTCATAACTATCTGGAATGATTAATCTTTCTAACGGACTAGGATCCCATTAAAATTTATTTGATCTTGATTTTGCTCAACAAACCAACTAAACTTAAATTAGGTAGACAACAATTTTATCAATCATAGCTCATATGACTCCTTAGGTGACAACTCTCGCTAAAACATATCTTATATGCTATTCCTAACCCTACATTTAAATTTACGTGATCATGAGTTTACTCATTCAAATCACACAAATTTAGTTAAGTAGGATTCATTGTTATAAGACTAAACATATTCGAGTTAAAATGACCATAAGTTTGCTTAACAAACTTAAGAATAAACAACAGAAAGCAAAAATCAAATTCTTCATGTGTAATTAATATTTAACTAGGGATTTAATTTCAAATATTCTCATCAAACAAAAAAATTAAATGGAATAATATCATATATAAAAAGATACAATTTGACATCCATCTATTATATATATCAAACATATAAATAAAGTATACAACTTGTGCACTTACAATCAAATTATATGCATAAAATATCAAGCTTTGTTTGATTATAATTATTGATCTTCATAATATAAAATAATATTTTCATCTCTTTTAAAAAAATTAAATTCAATAATTCATGTATAAATTAAATTCCTATTCCAAATAGAAATTTAATTTGATTTAGAAACAACTTTCAAATCCAATTAGATATTATTTGTAATTATCTTGACTCCTTTAATAAAATTTAATTAAGAACAATTTCTAATAAATTATACTTCTTACTCATTATAACTTAGAAAAAGCTCTTTTTCAAAATTTAACAAATAAAAAATCTTTGTCCAAATAGAAAACTATTTCTAATCTAATTAGAAATTGTTTTTCCTTAATTAAAAAACTTAAAACACTTTTAAATTTCGTTAAAAAGTCCTTTACATTTTTTATTTAGAGATTGTTTTCTTAATTAATTAGAAAATCTTTCGTTAACAAAATAGAAAAATATTTTTAAGATTATTAAAAAAAATCTATTTTTCCTAACTAATAAATGAACACTTTTCAAATTTTAAAAAATACGTCCTTAGGAGTCTTTCATAATTTAGTTATGTCATCATTTTTAGGAATTATAATGATGCTGTAAGGGTGCACTGAGAGAAAACAAAAATATTCTAAGTGCTGGTTTTGAGCTTAGAATATTACTTGGGATTTTTTCTGAATCTGGTTGAATAACTTTCATAAATTACATCAGCCATTCTGTGAAGGTTAGTTCAATTAATTCTGTGCC
>JAOQML010000009.1:4694567-4709871 GCA_027568935.1 Erythroxylum urbanii | reverse complement strand
AGTAATGTTCTAAATAAATTTCTCATATCGGGTTAATTCAATGAACTTGTTCTCTAACAAGCACTCATATGTTTGTTTTATTATCTCTGTTCTTAGGTCTATAAGATCATCTACTTCCTTCATAAGAAAAACATAACGTGTGCTAGTCTTTTTACGTTTTATTAATGCCTAGTTTTAATATAGCAATGACTATGAGCATTTTAAAGATAATGCATAAATACAATATAAATTTCATAATCATAATCTCATTATAATTTTATTTGCAATGTATAATTATCTCATGAACGTTATCATATCTCCTCAAACATACATTTATACTAAATTTCGACAGCAAATATGTTCTAGGACACAATTGTATCCTAAATCATATCACTCATTGCTTCTAATATAAGAATGCTTGTTTATGTTATGTTATTCATTATATAATCTTTATAGGTAGAAATAGACACTAATATGTCTATGTCCATATCATCAACTATGTTTTACATTTTGTCTTTTACTCCAGTTTTCTACATATTTGAATTTTTGAGAAGAACATGGATTAGGATAATATCGTGTATTAGGTCATGTTGAACAAAAAATTATTGTATTCTTCATGTTTTGACTTATAAAATCCTCAATTTGTTAGCCATGTCATTCCTCAAGCAACTCTTCCATATTTACCTAAAATAAGATATAAACCAATTAAACCATAGCAATTTAAATGAAAAACATAGTAAAATACTAAGGATAAAAATATGAACTTTTCATAGGCATCAATGACCCATAAGTTTTTGTTTTTGTCTTTTCACATAATTTAATTTATAGAATTTAGATGAACTAACGGGCCTTTAGGATTGTTTAAATTTTCAACTCTTTTCCTTTATTTAATTTTTTATTCTTAAATTCTTTATAAATATTACTCTTGTCATTTCACTTTGATTCACAGCTCTTAGCAAATTAGATTTAGGCCTTTTAAATCTTTAGTTTTAAACCTCACTCCTTTTAAGCAATAAGAATTTAAGTTATTTTCCTTTTCTTTATCAATTTGGCCCAACAGAGAATAAATTCAATCATTTTATTTTCAATTTAAGTAGTCAGTCCCATAAAAAATTCTTCCAAAAAATTCCTCAAGATTATTTTGCCCTCTTAAGTAAAAAGCCTTTGCATTCTTTGTGTCCCTTTATCTTCAATTTATTTCATTTTTTATATAAATCAAATTTATTTTTTAAAATAAAAATTCAAACTTTTATACTTTTAAATTCAAATTCATAGTTTTGGCATCTTTATACATTTTAATTTTAAGTTCTTGGTCAAACCATAAATTCATAAAACATTTAATCATACGTTTTATTTTCTTTCTTCAACTTGCCTTTATTAACTCACATTCATATTTAGTTTCCTTTTAAAATTAACAAATTCTCAAAATATGTTTTAGATATAGGTAGTTTCTTAGATGGATGAAATAAGGTGTAAAAGCTATTGTTGACATCATACCCTTCAAATTGAGAATTCTCTAAGCCTTCTTCCAAATCTTTGTGTGATGGAGATTAGGTAGGCTGAATATTTTGGCCTACACTTATTTTTCATAAAATGTGATAGAATATAGTGGTGAGATGTTGCAATGTTGATAAAGTAGGGTGCATCTTTGAAACCATGATCATGCAACTTATGTTAACATTAAAAAGAAAGCCTTCTACTTTACTATATCAATCATGTTGTACAAGTTTACAATTTAACTATGCATTTGAATATGATAAAAAGGATTTTTCAAGTCATCATAAATATCAAAGATTGGTACTTTGAATCTATTCAGAAATTGTTCCACTAAAACTTCAAGGTCAAAGGCTATTAGTTATCAAGTTGATCTTCTAGGTGTCAATAATTCTTAAGGTAAGTTATTGGTTAGGGTTTGAGATCCAAGATGAGTGGACCACAAGGGATTGATGGGGAACCTTTAAAGGTGCTCTTGAATAAGTATTTTATCTCTCTTGTATCAATAGATTGATTTCAACTAAAGAAGTGATTGCATATCAATGTTTCACAAAAGGTATAAGTAAGCCCTTATCGTTATCTCCGGTATCATTTTAACCCCCAATGTTATTAATATAGAACTTATTGTACTCTAAATAGGGTACAAATATGGTAACAGTGGTAATGATATGGGCTTATTAAGATTAAAACGTTAAATCACACCTTTAGATAATGTTTAAAGAAATCACTTTTAAGATCACATCAGTATCTAGTGAGTCAAAATTACTTATTTGTGACATTATATAAGCTAAATTGATAGCCTAGATACTAGAAAGTACCTAAAACTCAACTCTGTTAGGACTTTCAGTGCTACCAATATCATTTTAAAAATGTTAAGGTGTAACGTGACATTATAAGAGTAGTAACTAACTTAAATTTTTTAGGAAATATTAGGGGGCAATTTGTATCTTTTGTCATTAATTTCTTATTGTAGCATATATTCGATTGCGGCAAACTAGTTTGTGGAGTGTATTCCAAGTACTCAAAGTAGGTAAATGACTATTTAAACGGGGACAATTGAGAACTTTGTTTCCCATATATCATACTAAATGATGTTTATTGAGGTTTACATAAGCTGCTGAAATGTTTTGGATCTTTAAGTCTATAAGAGAAAATCGTTAAAGTTTCAAAACTTTCTCTAGCATTGAGATTTACGCCTTAACTAATAAAATTGAAGGATGTTATAATATATAGAAAGCTTCTTAGTATGTATAATTTAATATGATTACCTCTATGTTTGCGTTCTCTTTATATAGATAGAGATTTGAGTTTCAGCATAACTTGATTGCGATATTGAACAAGATTAAGTGAGATCACCTATATAACGAACCAAATTTCTAAGAATGGGGTCTGATTACAATGCAAGTCCTTATTTTGAAAGTTTTATCAATGTAGCTTGATTTAGTTATTCTTCAAGGTAGCTTTTTTTGGAAAATTGAATGTGATTTATATTAACATAAGAATATAATACATGAGTACATAAGCAGGACCAAATATTAGCCCAAGAGATTAGGCTACCTCACATGTGTCTAGTGAAAACAATCAGATGATTTAGGTTCTCAAACAACCCCTTATAGACTTGCACATGCAAGTAATTGACAAATGTTATGTGGATTAGGCATTAGTTTACTATAGAAAGCATGAATAGGGGCGATTACTGTCTTCTCCTAAAGCAACGATGGGGTTGATTGGTACTGGTGAGTGAGCTTGATTGGACCCTATCTACTTTGGGGCGTTCGATAGAGATTTTTCTCAAGCATTGCATTAGTGGGACTTTGCTTCTGGGTTCTCTACACCACTGTTTGATTCCTATTAATAACTCCTCTCTAGATTTTTCCTTGTTTTAAAAGCATCTATGATTTCTTTCCAACCATAATTTATACATGTTTGTAGCCTAGTATGTAATAATAGTCTTCCTCTCTTCAATTGAACTGGTGTTATAATTTGATAGCCAATTCACCGTATAGGGCTTGTCATAATTATCCCTAGTCCACCTTCTTCCTTGGGCCTACACACTTCATTCCATTTAGCCTTTGTTAAAACTTTTCCTTCCCCTTTACCACCCCATAGAAAAGTTCTTATAATCTTCTCTATTGTCATGATAACCCCTTCAAGGAGGCCTAAGTGAGCCAGCCAGCAAATGTAAAGGGAGTTAAGAACATAATTAATTAGCACTAACCTCCCTACATAAGACAAGTCTTTATTGGCCTAATGGTTTAGTCTTTTATGGATTTTTTCCAACAATGGAGCATAATCCCTAAACCTTAACTTCATGTTGTTCCTTATATGAAGTGATAGTTGAAGATTGTAATGGGATATTCCTTACTCAAAATTGGCATTGCCTCCTGCTCAACCTAATTGGGGTTAGGTTTTGCAATGTGTGTAGGAATAGAACTTAGGTAGGAGAGTACATAGAGATTTCTTTAAAGTTAACTAATTCCTCATAGCCACCTCTAATAAACAACTGACAGTTGGCTTCCAGGTCTTTCCATGGTGTTTTAGAGAAGTGCCTCATTCTTGGGATGACTTCTAGGAGTTCCTAATCTAAATTCACACTTATATATACCATGGAAACTCCAGTGCATTTCCTTTTCGCTATAGTTTCGTCTACAAAAGAATTTGCTAATATAACTAGCTAATGAACTGAGTCCTTTGTAGTCCAATATTCTAAAAAAGTATTGTGGATTTTAATCCATAGTGTGATATTCTCCTATCCAGCTCTATCTAGCTTAATTCCAGGTCTCTAAACTTATGGGAACAATGGCAAGTTTAACATGTGTCATATAGATCATATTCAACAACAAACTTGGCTTCATTGGCATTTTCAGAAGTAAACAGGATTTGTTTGTTTTCAGAGATTAAGAACTCGTGTAGTTTTCTTTCCAAGTTGAGAGAGGCCATTTGTGGATTGCATGATAAGAGGGTCTGCGATCTTAAAAGAAAACCAACAACAGTAGTATTCCATGCTTCTGCTCCTTGTTTTAATACTTCAATATCCGGTACAACAATCTTCTTATTTTCTGTGTTGCAGGGAGTGCAGTACCATCTGTTGTTGCCGGAGGAATGCTACTAAAAGCTGGGAGATTTTTATCTCTGTGGATGAGGAAGCAGTGAGGGGTGGAAATGTCAGGTCCATATTATCCTAGGCGGACATTTACACTGAAAAGGTTAATGCAGGTTATTCTTTAATAAATGTTATTCTATAACATAGCTCTGGTAAAAAACTTAAAGAGGAATAATTGAAAAAATTCTTCCAGTGATACAGTTTGATAATTAAAGGGGCAACCATAAGATAAAAACCATTGCAAAATGAAGTTCACACCATAGGATATCTCAGTTGATTTATCGGGACTGCAGCCTGCAGTAATAAACTGTTTTAGAAAATTGACCGATTAAAACGATGCCAATGCTTTATGTAAAACCCATTTTCATAGATCATATCTAAATCCCCACATGTAAATACAAATTCGTAGATCTTTATCCAGTTTTGCACTTCATTAAAACTGGACAAATACACCATTACAGCTGATCGATATTCTTGTAGTATCAGCCTTTCTGCTCACCTTTAACTACCAAAGTTCTGCTCTAGAGATCATAAGATCATATAAGACGGAGTTAATCATGAAGAAAACCACTAACATGTAAATTAAAATATGTGCACACCAACACCTACATAACCAAGCAAATAGATCCTAGAGTTCTTCAAGAGTACATTGATTTGAAACCTTCTGTTAAAGGAACTACTTTTGCTGAAACCTTGCCTTGCAACTTCAGAGTAGCTTGACGTATGTCCTGCAATTTGCAAATGATTCGTCAGTGCTAAGAAGGAATAAGGTTTATCAACGAGTCTCCTGGTAGCAAAAGAGAAAGGAACAGACGGCTCCTGTTGCAATTTTCATAAAAAGAAACAACTTATTTAGTATTTGAAAATATTCTCCTCCCCATACACTACAGGTTACGGCATTTTAAGTGCCCCGAAAAGTTTTGGACCACATGACAAGTCCCTTTTTCTTTTCTTAAAAGAATTACATTATTAAGTTGCTAATGTCGGATTAAATGGAAACCACGGCTTCCTACCATACTGAGGTAGAGGACGAATGCCATCCATGCACAGTTTATTTATTTTTATTTTAAATCTTAATGCACAATCCCCATGTCATTGCCTAATTAAGGTGAAAAATGTTAAATGTTAAACTGAATAGTTACCTCCAAAGTGTAACGGGAGGAGAAATGAGTCAATAAGACTGCTTTGTTTCTAATCCATTCAGCATTTTGCATTATCTGCAATTTGACAACAATCCTGCTTCAGAAAGTAAGAATGAAACAGAAACAATATCCATACTTCAATTTTATAACTTCTCTCATCATAACATTCATCGAGAAAAATGAGTGTCTTCCATACCTCAAACATATGGGAATGCCCATGCTGCCGTGCATGCTCAATGGTAAATCCTTCGTCCAGAAAAGTTGCCTGTAAAAAGGACTACAGCTTCACATCTTGCATTTTGACAAAATTTTGAAACTAATACATATTTGAGAATTTCAAAACTGGTGGTGCAAAGAAAAACATGTCACATTGTAGAGCCCATGATCTATCGCTCTGTTATTTATACCTCTGTTATAAGAATCTTGGCCCTCAGAGCATCTGCATTCCGTGGGTCAAGCATGTAATCTGCTGTCGTATCTCCAGTAAATGCAACCTCTGGAGACAGTATTACGTCTGTAATCTAAAAAGAAAAAAGAAAAAGGAATGACTATTTACAAACAAGAAATTAAAACGGAACTGTTTATGAAAACCAACCTCAACACCAGATTTCTTCAGTTTCTCAATCTGTTTCCCTTTGAGATGAATGTATTGTTTCTTCAACTTTTTCCTAACAGAGTAAATAACATAACCCTGGAGAAAGACATGATATTCTTTGTCTGATTATGAGAGTCACAGGACAAAAAGAAAGTTATTTACAAGTCCTAAAATGGCCAAATATTTTAGCACATGCAAAACATCTATGCCTACATGTAAAAAGCTATATAAGAATGGAAATATTAGTGTGATGTAGGACAAATAGAAGAAATGTTATCTAGTAGCACAAACTCACGTAAACTAGGAAATATGGGCTGTTGAGTGAGGTTAGGAAGTTGAAATTTCAGATATGGGTTGTTAAGTTGTTGGAATTCAAGTTTAGATTAGCTGGGATTTTAGAATTTGATATGACTAGAATTTAGGATTTTGGTTGTTGAAAAATCTGCTGAAATTTAGTGAGGTAAACCAGTAATATACGGTAGGAACTAAGAATTATTCCTAAGGTCTAAGAATCACTCTTAAAAGAAAGCATCACACCTTCTAATTGAAAACAAGTTACAGAAAAAGATTCAAGATATCTTATTCTTGAAGGGTTGAGTACACACATAGTTATAGAAGTTCTTAGAATCTTTATTCTAATAGGAAAGAGTTTCTAATTAAGATATCAAAATCAAGTCTCATTCTAATAAGGATTCTTCATTTTTAACTAAGCTTAAGTACTAAAAAATTAGAAAAGCATATCTAACATATTACTAATAAGGAAAACTTAGCACAAAGTAACTTTTAGACAATTTTCAAGCCTTATTGCCTTGTCACTTCAATTCCTGAACTTCATTTCAGCAAATTTTCAATTCATGTTCTTCATTCTTACCAAATTAAAGTTTATGGTTGACTAATATGTCATCTTTTATTTTGTTTATAAACTCTAAGCTCTTTTGAATAAATTATCTTCGACTTGTTTGACGTCATTCTTAACGTAGAATGTGACAAATACTGCTCATATAAGTCTGAATTCAACTTATGAAATTTAGTTTTTAAAATCCACACATGTTATCAGAAATTGATCTTCCTTTGTACTTGATAGGAAACCATCGCCCACCAGTTCTTGTTGCTACAATATGTTCATCAAGATTATCCTCTTATCTTCTATTTAAGATGAGGAATGGTTAGAATTCTTATAGCAACAATAGGAGACTGCATACCATTATGTCTATGATTAATAATTAAGTTTGCAACATTAAAGATAAGACCAATTCTCATGTCCATTGGTAATTCCAAAACATAAACATTAGCACTTATCTTCCTGAAGACTTATAAAATCCAGCACTTAGTAAATGAAATTTCTTGTATTTTCTTTTTGGAAAATGCTTTGGACAAATCCTTACCATCACCAGTAATCGAAGATACTGATCACCATGTTCTTTATAAGTCAAGTTGCTAGTTGTTATCTTTCATCTCATCAAAGATATCCCTCCTATGTTGTGCAAAACTTCCAGCTTCAATGCTAACTCGTGTTATTTGTGGTAAAGGAACCAAATAAATAGGTTTTCTCGGTTGAACTGCGATACTATCTCAAAAGAACTCTTACCAGTTAACCTACTGTTGTATACAAATTCTACCATAGGAAGAATTAGGTCCCAATTAGTCACATAGTCTTAAAAATTAAGGCTTAGTGTCCATTGATTAGGCTTAGTGTTTAATGTGTTCCATAGAGTTTGCCAAAAAAATAACTCAAATCATAATAAAAAATGATAGTTAAAGCTAATCCAAGGAGATGTACACAACCTCTTTAAAGAAGAGTTTAGCAATATGGACAGCATTATAAGTCTTGGAACATGAAATGAAATGATTCACTTTTGAAAACCTATCCACCACCACAAAAGTAGGATCATAATCTCTTATAGAGTTAAGAATTTCCAAGACAAAATATATACGTCTACTTGTGAGAAAGAATTTTCCTATATTCTCATATATTGAATAGGAAGTATACAGCCATATATATAACATTGGAAGTAGGAATTTAAATCTGGAAAGTTATCTAAAGCTATCTAATATAATCCCTTAATTTAAGGAATTTCAAACTTATTCTATCTTATCTGCTTACAGCCTATCTATATCTTAGTATAATCTATTTACAGCTGTTTAGTATCTCAACACTCCCCCTCAAGTTGAGGAATAGATGTCTTTCATTGCTAACTTGTATACAAGATCATGAAAACTTGAACTGTTCAGCCTCTTTGTTAAAACATCAGCTACTTCATGTTCTGATGGAACATAGGACATACACACTAACCCTTCTTCCAATTTTTCTTTAATGAAATGTCTATCAATCTCAATATGCTTTGTCCTATCGTGTTGTATAGGATTATGAACAATATTAATGGCTGACTTATTGTCACAATAGAGTTTCATAGGGCCACCCCATTTGACTCCCAAATTGTCTAGAATAATCTTCAACCAGAGTAGTTCACACAATCCTTGAGCAAAGTTAAAACGCTCCAATAATTCACTCCATAAGGCAAGCCTTTTATCAAGTTCTTTTGGGACTTGAAGTGTTTAAGAGATTTATGATTGAAATGTAGAATATAATCGTTATATGAGAGATAAAGATGCTAATTTTAAAGAGAATGTACCACTGCATAAAATTTCTTGTCATATTTTGAATATAATGATTTCTTTTCACTTAACTTCCCACTGAAGTAAGCAATTATCTTTCTTGGCTGAGTATGCCTCTAATTCCCACATAAGATGCCTCACAGGTAACTTTAAATACCTTAGAAAAATTGAGTTGCTGTAAAATAGGAGATTTGGTCATCTTGATTTCTTCAAATTCTTTAATTGCTGCCTTTGACCAATTAAATTGTTCTTTCTTCATATCTTATTATAATCTTGTTTATCACCCAACAATTAATGCACATTCACCAACTTTCACCTTTTTTACGGGTTGATAATGCTAGAACTATGTATGACTTTCTTGAATGAATCATTTTTTTCAACAACTTTGCTTGTCTCTTACAAATCTTCATTATCAATAGGATTTAAGCGATAGGCTGGAAGATTTGCTATAGTAGAAACAAGGTTCAAGTCGATAACAGGTTGAACATCTCATAAAGGAGGTAACTCATATAATAAATCATCTACTATAAGGTCTGAAAAATTCATCAACAAATCACCCACTTCTTTTAGTAAAGTCCGGGGTGCTTTAGTTGTTTTTGTTACTTCCTTCACTATCATTGAAAACACATTTTCTTTTTCCTTGCTAACAGCTTCAAATTCTCTCTCCATGATTTTAACAGACTTTTTCTTGGAATCTATAAGTTCCTTGTTACTTTCTCTTTGTTCTTCTACCTTGTCAACCTTCGTAGACTTCAAAATTATCTTCTTTCCATGAAACATAAATTGATAGGTTTTAGCTTTTCCAAAATGCTACGCATCATAATCATAAAGCTAAGGTCGACTGAATAAAATGTAGAATACTTTCATAGGAATAAAATCATACCAAATAAAGTCTTCATATATTCCTAATTTGAAAGACAACAAACACCTTCGAGCAATTAGTATAATGCTATCATCCACCCAAGCAACTTTGTAAGGATGTGAATGTTTCTCTGAAAGTAAATTTAATCACTTCACCATGGTCTCCAATACCACAATCATACTACTTTTTCCATCAATGATAAGCTTACATGCTTTATCTCCACATCTAACTTGAGTAAAGATAATCTATTCTTTTTGTTCTTTTGCCTTAGGGGTCGTAAGTATGTGTCTCACTATATTAAGATTTGTAGGACCAACTTGGTCATCATTGGAGCCTCCTTCTAACTCCTCTCCAGCTTCATGTTCACAAACATATTCATCATACTCTTCCTCCTCTTCTTGCATCATGTGCAAACCTTTGTTAGTGCATTCATAAGCAAAATGGTCCCTCCCATTGCATTGGAAACATTCTTGTCACTAATACCTACCTTTGTCCCAATCTCAGCCATAGCTTCACCTTTAAGCTTAGCTCCTTGACAAGCTTTAAAGTTGTCTTCTGATGTAAATTTTTAAGTATTAAGTGTTGGCCTAAAATTTTGCACTCATAGTTCTCTTCATATTGAACTTCCAGGCTTGACTTTGAAACTTTTTAATTACTTGTTATCCTAGTTATTGTTTTGCTCTTAAAGCCAAGTTATATGCATCTTTAAGGCTATAAATCCTATGCTTTGTCAACTCCTTCTGAATTTCTTCCCTTTAAGTTGTTGTTCCGACTCTATTCGTTCACATTGGATAGAGAGTTAATCAAATATTTTTGTGTACTCTGTTACAGACATAATCCCTTGTCTAAGTATTGTGAGTTGATCTTGATAATGAAATGGCAAATATTTTTATAATAAATTTAGCTTTATCTCTTCTCAATCAACAACTGGTAGTTAGCCTATTTTTAAAAGTCTTATCCTCTATCAATGTCCACCAAATTTTAGCATATCCAACGAGCTTCATCTTTCTAAATTAGACTTTTTGATCTTCTGACATGTTGTACCAGCCAAAGAAGTCCTCCGTTACTACTGTCCAGCCCAAAAAAAAGTGTGGATCAATCTTTCTTGCAAAACTAGGGGCTTCAACATGAACTTTCTTGGTAATATTCTTGATTACCTAATGTGTTTCAACTCTATCATGGCCTCTAAAATCTCTCATGCACTCTCCAAGTGCTCCTAGTTGGTTTCATTGCCTTCGATCTCTTGGTAGGTGTTGGTTTCCTAACCCCACTCACCATTGATTAATGTCAGCCTCGTCTTCTTGTTAACATCAAGTGTAGTCTGTCATATAGTGTTGTTTTTAGGATTGTTCTTGAAGCACCTTGTGATTGAGGGCCATTAAGGTCTGATAATTCTCAAACGTACTTCATTTCGCCCTTGGTCATTGAGTATTCTTCTATACGCCCTTCTGCTGCATGTCACCATTGTGAACCAAAGCTCTAATACCAAATTGATATAGGAAAAATAGAAGAAATATTAACTAGTAACTAAAACTCACAAAAATTGGGAAATATGGACTGTTGAGAATTGTTAGGCCTCTGGAGTTTCAGATTTCAGATCCGGATTTTAGCTTAAGTTGTTGAAATTTCAGGTGTAGATTAGCTGGAATTTTAAAGTTTCATATGGCTGGAATTTAGGATTTTAGTTGCCGAAATTTGGGTTAACATTGTTAGAATTTAGTGAGATAAACAAGTAAAGGAAGGCAGGAATGAGGAATCATTCTTGGGTCTAAGAATCACTGTTAGAAGAAAGCATCACACCCTCTAATTGAAAACTCAAGTTATAAATAAAAAATTCAGGATATCTTATTCTTGAAGGGTTAAGTAAACACATATTTATAGAAGCATTTAGAACCCTTATTCTAGTAGGAAAGGGTTCCTAACAAATTGAATCCTATTCTAAAAAGGATTCTTTATTGTTAAATAAGCATAATTCCTAAACAAATTAGGACAATATATCTAACTTATATTATTCCCTATCTAATAAGAAAACTTAGCATAAAGTAACTTTCAGCCAATTTTCAGTCCTCGTTGCCCTTGCTGTCACATTCTTCATTTCACAAAATTAAAGCTTGTGATTGAGTAATTTGTCCTCTTTTATTTTGTTTACAAACTCTTAAACTATTTTGCATCATAGTGCTATTCACTAGTACTAATTACATATTCGTCTTTCTTATTACTTTTTGAAAGTAAAAATGTTCAAAAACAAACCTGGCTTGGAATGACATGGTGAGTCCTAAATGGTCTGACAACAATATCGTTCCGCAATTCATATGTTTCACCTGAATTTGAGCTTAAAAGGATCAGTACTAAAACTTATGAAAACAAAATCAACAAAGCTATAAGGACCTACCTACATCCAAGGCAACTAAGTCAAGATTCAATTCCACTTGGCCCATGGTCCTGTGAACCTCGAACAACTTTTCAACGTCCTCTTTAATGCAAGGAGGGACAAATACTGTGGGAGGCTTCAAGTTGTACAAGCCACGACTGGCTACATACATTGGCAACCCACCCTGAGTTAGATAGATATATATGACACCATTTTAGACCAAATGTCCAACAACAAACCAATGTTATAACTACACTAGAATTATACAAGGGAAAAAGCAAGGTTTTTTTTAATTGTAAAAAGATAAATGATATATGAAGATTTGGTTATATGAGTTCTGATAGAAAAACATGATTATTAGTACAGAAACTACATTTAAAAGAGTTTATAAGATGTCATTATTTTTCATATTTCAACAAATATAAAATTCAAAGGCGATTTGAACAATAATTAACTATGCATGTATTAGAAGGAGAAGAATAAAAATAGTTAATATTATGTAAAAAATATTTATTAATACATTATATAGTATAGTTCCATACTGATATAAAAAGACTGAAACAAAAGTTTGCATGACAACAACTTGCTTCAAAATAAAGTGAATCATAATTTTTTATATAATTTTAAAATGCAAAAGTTATGGAAGTAAATAAATTTTATTACTTTATAAAGAAGATAATATTTTTCTATCAATCATATTCCTCAAAACTAATTAATATGTTAGATTTTATATTTAACAATTCATTTAATACTAAATCCTAAGTTTATTGGTAGAATTTTGGAAACAATTGAAATATTTAAGTACAATTATAATTACTCATATTTACTTCAAAAGACTTTTAATGTTAATTTTAGAGGAATATCTTCATGTTATATTTTCAATACAGAATTTTAACTATTATGACGTTCTATCTGATGTATTTTTGATTAGTTAAATTAAGTTTTTTAAAGGTAGTGTAAATTATGAAAGCAATTAAATTTTTTAAAAGCAATGATAATTACTTAGTATTTTAATTTCAAAAGACCTTTTAATATTTTCATTTTAAGAAAATCCTCTAGTCCTCAAATTTTTATGTGAAATTTTAATTGCTATTACATTTAGTATTGTATTTAATTATATTTAATTAATTGAGTTAGGTTTTTAAGTGATTTTTAAATTGTTATTGCAATTCTCCTCATTAAATTTTAAAAATTATCTTCAACTCTAGTAAGACGACTATATTTTATTAATACATATAAACAGGTGAAATTCATTAAGAGTTAAAATAACGGCTTAAAATGCATTGAATATGGAAATCTTCAGTTCATCAGCAAGAACTGCTTTTGATTAAAAGATGTCACGGGTAATAAACCGGTTACATCATTCCCATTCACTAGTAGCACTCTACCCTTATCTTTAAGGTATACTTCATTCTGGATCACTAAATTTAGGGATGCCTGCCAAGTCAATTACTGAACTTACACTTTTAACAATCAGATCACTAGGCTTCTAAAACAGTTCGAGTAACTTTTTCAGTCAATTTCAAATATCCAACAAAATGCTGGTGCACATCTGGGGTTGGGTTGCAATCCTCACCGATACCAACTAACCAATTTCAAGAAGAAAATTTTAATAGAACGTGACCAAATAATACGGGACAACAAGAAAGTCTCATGTTAACAAGCAATCAGAAATGCAATAAGAAGACCAAATAAAAGAAGAAAACTGACAATATGATCGAGATGAGCATGGGTGATGAAGACAAAGTTCTGGTGGATAGCTCTTGACGGACATCTCCCGATATCAAAAGCACACTTCAACTCGGGTATTATGACACATGTTTCATGCCCACCAACCGACAGTCCCTCGATTGAATAGCCTTCCAAATCAACCCATTTACGAGAGACTGCGGAACGGGCTTTTCTGTACTCTTCTTCTTCCTCAATTGCTCGACTAATGGTGGAAAGATAGCCACCAGAGGTTGCTTTGAGTTGTTGACCCCAACTTAAGAGATTATGATGGTTTTGCGTCTCAAGAGGGCATTGGAGGTGAGTAATTGATGGAATTGATGGGTAGCGAAATGGCACAATCCGTGGGAGTTTGGAGGACGGGAACAAGGATAGAGAAGTCTGCATTTAGACAAAGGCTTGAGGTTCGCAGAGGGTGAGGTTTTAGACAGGATTTTATCGCTCTCTTTTATCTTTTACGAGCACCCCAGACAGGCACGGATATTTTGAGTACCATGACTGCCGAGCAAGTTACTTTACAAACACACGGTGCGTTGTAATGTTGAGTCCTCTGTCACTCTGTGTAAAGACGTTGTCGTTTTATTTTATAATAAATTATTATTATAAAATGAATCAATTTTTAAATTTAATTTAATTTTATATAATTTATAAATAATTAAAAATTTTTAATAAATTTTATTTTTATCTTAAAAATTTTATTTAAAAAATAAAATTAAAATAATAAAAAATCAAAATATATATGTCACATGTGTGACTAAGTGCTACCCATATGACACAAATAAAAACAATTTTTAAATTTAATTTCTTAAATAAAAATTTATTTTAAAAATTTTAAAATTAAAATAAAAAACAAAATATGTCATATGTGTGACTCTTAAGTCACGTTCGTGACATATTTTGTTTTTTGTTTTAATTAAAATAATAAGAAAAAAGAAGATGTGTCACGCCTGTGACTCATTTTTTGTAACACTTTTTTTAATTTTAATGATTTTAAATATATTTTAAAAAATAAAATTAAAAATAAACACATTTTTTATTTTTTTGTTATATATTTTAAATAAAGTTTTTAAGATAAACAGGGTTTAAATAGAACTTATTTAGTAATCAGTTGATTACATTGGCTCATAGCTAATTCTATCAACGATTGGCTGATAGCTGATTATATCAACGAATTTGACGAAGTTATTTCGTAAATCAAATAAACAAATGTTTGGTAAAATTATCTATTTAGTGTTTATTCTATAATTTATAAATTAATTAAACAATTTTAGTAAATTAATCAGTTGTTGAAATCAAAATAAATTATTCCACATATATAATATATTATATAATTTATTTGCATTTCACAAGTATTTTTTATAAATAGAACTTTATCATACAAGATGTTTAATATTGCATTAATATGCATACGGGC
>JAOQML010000009.1:4624348-4658300 GCA_027568935.1 Erythroxylum urbanii | reverse complement strand
AGAAGAGATCTTTATCTATCAATATTTCTAACTTCGAATTTTCTTGATTCCCATCTAGATAAAAAGTTTCATAAACAAGTCTATTTTGATAGTATGTCTCTTTAAACACTTCAACCTCCAATCCTCCAAGTTATCTTTTCTTCTTTTCATGTTTTATCTCATTCATTTGATGTATGAGATGGAATTGATAATGATGAATCTTGGTTCAAGGATGTTCTAACTTCTTGTAGGGATTTATACTTGAGTCAATGTTAATCTAGTTGCTTTTGTTGTTAATGATGTTAAATGTTGTGATTATTTGTTGTAATTGCATTCTTTGGTAATAAATCAAGAGAGTGAACTGAATGCAAAATGATTAGTTAGTTAATGAGAGTTAAACAGCCTAATAGACCACACAAATAATCAAATCGGTAATTATACAGAGAAAGATCTCATGTGAGGACTCGGTTGTTTATTAAAATGCTTAAAAACTAATTAGGTTGTAGGATGTTTTGTTAATTGATAAATTACATGTTTGGTAATTTAACTTAATTAGGCTTTATGATATAGGGCTTAGTAATTATAACTCGAGATAGACAAATCCACCCTTCAAAAGTCTGGGGCTGACACCGCATTAACACAAAAGTGACTATGTTAGCATTGATGATAGGATAAATCCCCTTTCTTATAATTTCTTAATCTCCCTTGTTTGAATTTTGATTGTCAATTGGTGGTGCTGAAATTTGATTTCTTGCATTAATTTATAATTCTCATTTCAATCACTCCATATTCAATTGTTTACTTTTCTGTTTAGTTTTTATTTTCATTTTAATTACACTTTTAGGCCTTAGACAAATTATGATCCGATTAGTTCAATAATTCCTTGTAGGATCGACACCTCATATACTACGTTATGACCCATGCACTTATAGAATATTGAGGTTTTTATAAAATTAAAACTTGCTCAACATAAACTAAAAAGGACAAAAAAAAGAAAATGAAAAAGGTTAGAGTATGAAACTTGTTAAGGTGATTGAGGTGGGAATAGTGTTGTAGACGGGATCTAAACACCTTTAGCAGCAAAGTATTTTTATATCCTCCTTATATTACATCGCTGTCATCGTTGCTCTTGTGTTATCACCTTCAATAGATTGTTATTTTCTAAAACCACATTAAGAACCTTCTCCCATCCTGATTCTTTCTCATCCTCAGTCTCGTAACTAGTTGAGTCTTTAACTTGTTACTGAGGTGGTGCAGAGCTTGAACTAGCCTACCTTATCTTGTGTTTCCCATGTTTCTTAGAGCTGACATCTCTTAGTTCCATATGTTAGACCTTCAAGATCTCAGCTCTCCTTAGATGGTGGTGATTAAGAAACTCAGGCATAATAACGGTTAGTCCATGAATATTCATACCATAATAATCAGCAATTGCAGTAATATGATAACCTATCCTAAGATAATTGTTTCTCTTTTCAAGAGTAGCAGTTATAGTATTAATGATATGTGTGGCTGTGCAAACTTTAACATCATTATCCATGCACCACAAAATGAACAATTATTTCACAAAACACTTGTTACTTTCGGATTTGTCAAAAATAGTGTGACACACAAATTTGTGAAGTAACAAATGTTCAGGACTATGAATAACATTATTATGGGCATTCCTAACATAAAAGTCATTAAACCCAACTAAATGGTTCCAATACCTCTGGGCACAAAAATTATCATATGTATCAACTATGTTCGAATCCGGGAATCCACCAATTTCACACATACCATCATAATTCAATTGGTATGGTTGACCTTGTAAATGAAAGGAAAATTCAATTGGGTTACGCAATTCAAATTGAAGAGAAATATAAAATTCACGGGTCAATTCATCATACACAACATAAATAAAATTAATGAACTTGCCCATTGAATTTCACTACTCAAATTCTCAACCTTTTCTTTTAACCCAAGATTATCCAAGATATCAAAATTGAAATAGCTAGGCGCATATACACTTCTAGAGCGAATGGTTTGAAATCAAATACCTTCATCTTCTAAATATATCAAAAAAGTTGCTCCGAAGTCCGCCGCTCTATTCTGCGCACCGCACCACGCTATTTGCACCCTCCCTTTCAATTGAGAGCTTTTGGCACTTTGCTTGATTCTTGGCCCCGTTATGAATTGTAAATTTGCAAAATTGAGCAAAAACACAACAAAAATACACCAACACTACCCAAAAACTTAAATGAACTAAAATAACACTAAATCTTGTGAAAACCGCTCAAAGAATGCAAGATTTATGTTTAAAATGCAAAATATGGGTAGGAGGGAGGCAGATTTAGGTGAAAGATGCAAAATAACAATGAAGATCTAAAAGGAGTGTGGAGAGAAGTGAAAGAGATTTGGTGGTGGCTAAATCTTAGAGAGAGAATTGAAGTGTGAGTAAATGGGAATAAAGATAAATACAAGGATTTATGGTGGAAGAAGGAGGGGTAAAATGGAGTGAAGGGCTCAAAAATCATGTGTTCTCCCAATGCCCAGCCATATGTCATGACCGTGACAGTAACATGTTTAACCCAGACACGATCATGATATAGTGATACCCTTGCCCCGTTTTGGCATTCCTTCTTTGTGTAGCCTCCAAGCTTGCTTCCCTGATTTATATTATCTAATTAAAATAAGTTCTTTAATTAGATCTAGCTATTAGACAACCTAGAATAAGTTCTCTAGATTTAGTGTGATAATTACGTTACAAAATGGGAAAAAATGTTAATATAGGTAACAACCATATAAACTCGGGTCATTTAACCTATGTTATGTTATCGCTAATAATGCACGACCATTAGTAACCATTCATGTATTCAATGGTGAAAGAACCATGGAAATAATGTTCCGATCATAGACGTAATTGCACGAGACTTATTAGTAATTCCATCATCTACTATTGCTTTAAAGTCTATTTTTAATACTAGCGGTTGAGTTATTAGTCCTCATTATGCTCTACTTCATCTTCGTATCGTGAAAGCCCTTATGTGTGCTCAAAGTTGGTTAAATGATGAACAGTTTCTTTCTAGAAGAGCTTCAGGATTACTTGTGGACTAAAACAAAATTGGATGGCAATTTCATATATAATATAATCTTTTTTGTTCACTTCCTTTCAAAATGAATTTAGGTTCAAATTATTCATTTTATCATTTTATGTATGTTTAATATATAAATTCATTAAATATCTTATTCTTCATTAAACAATTGTGCTAATTAAATGATTGCTGCATTTCTCATATATAATATATTTTGTTGTTCACTTCCTTAAAATATGAATTTAGTTTCAATTTTTTACTTACTCATTTTATCATTTTATGCACATTTAATATATAAATTCAATAAATATCTCATTTTTCATTAAGCAATTGTGCTAATTAAATGAAATTTGAATTTCTCATATATAATATAGTTTTTTTGTTTACTTCCTTTAAAAATAAATTTAGTTTCAACTTATTCATTTTATCATTTTATGCATTAATATATAAATTCCTTAAATACCTCATTCTTCATTAAGTAATTGTGTTAATTAAATGGATTAATTAAATGGATGTCCTATCTCTCATATATAATATAATCTTTTTTGTTTAATTCCTTTAAAAAATAAATTTAGTTCCAACTTATTCATTTTATCATTTTATGCACGTTTAATATATAAATTCAATAAATACCTCATCTTCATTAAGCAATTGCGATAATTAAATGAATAATATATTTATCATATGTAATATATTCTTTTTTTCAATTCCTTTAAAAATAAATTTGGTTTTAACTTATTTATTTTATCATTTTATGTACGTTTAATATATAAATTCATTAAATGCCTCATTTTTTGTTAAACAATTATGCTAATTAGATGAATGTTGCATTTTTATTAATAATATAATCTTTTTTGTTCACTAGCTTTACAAATGAATTTTGTTTCGAATTATTTATTTTATCATGTTATTTACGTTTAACATATAAATTCATTAAATACCTCATTTTTCATTAAGCAATTATGCTACAACAATAAAAACTACTACTACTAAGTAAAAAGATCACTAATAAGTGACATTTGATAAAATCTAATACTATGTAGTCTTACCCTTAAATGATAGAGAGGCCAGGGGTGAGTAGCAGTAACTGCAAACGAGGGCTGTGGCAGGCGCATATGAGCTTCCAACTGCTTATTATCTATGTGTGGCATGTGAGCGACTGCTTTTGCGATTGCTTGCATTTGCACTTCAATTTATACTTAAGTTATTTTTTTTTCATTGAAGTCCCTAGATTTTTTAACTTTATAATACTGTGTAGTATCGATCGGTATCAAAAGAAATCTCTAGTCCAGTCGGTGCTACCAGTTGATATGAAATACTATTATTTTGTATCGATTTCCGGTCATTATGGTACAAAATCCAGTACTTTGCCAACAATCAGTCTAAAAATATGATTTTGAAGCAACCTTGTTACCGGGCGAAAAGAGAATTTTAAAAAAATTATAGATATAATTATTTATAAAATTTATAAAATTCCCAAGCTTGTGAAGCTCAGGAACAAATCTAGACTTGTTTTAAGAATAAAAACTGCAAATTAATAAAAAATTAAAATCGAAATATGATAAATGGGAATCAAAATCCAGTAAACCAAATAAAGCAATTTAAAAAAGACATCAGGGAGGAGGGAGTTGTAGTGCTGGTTAACGTACAACAGTAGAGTAGGAAAGAAGAGACTGAGCATCATAGAGAAAGAAAGGATAGAGGTGATTGCCCAAAGTATTGGTATTCATAATTTGTCTCCTGACGTTTGTCTTACTCTCGCTCCTGATGTCGAGTATCGCATTCGCGAGATCATTCAGGTACCTCTCTCTCTCTCTCTCTCTCTCTCTCTCTTCCTCTTCTTCACTAGTAAACGGAACTGTGGGTGGTGATAAAACAGGATTCAATCAAGTGTATGCGGCATTCCAGAAGGACTACGATGACGACTGATGATGTTGATGCTGCTCTCAGCTTGAGAAATGTTGAGGTACGTCACTTTCTGATTAATAGTGAAGAAGGGTTTATGGTAATTTGTTTACTTTCAATGTTATTGTATTTATTAACTCTATTTGTGTCAGCCAGTATATGGTTTTGCCTCTAGTAGTCCTCTTCGCTTCAAAAGAGCTATTGATTATAGGGATTTGTTCTACCTTGATGACAAAGATGTTGATTTCAAAGACGTAAGTCATTTCCCCATTTTGTCTGTTCTTGGACTTTTAGAGGAATTACCTTGACGCTTAAATTTTTTAACATGTAGGTGATTGAAGCTCCTTTACCAAAAGCACCACTTGACACTACAGTTGTTTGCCATTGGTTAGCAGTAGAAGGTTTACAACCCGCGATACCAGAAAATGCCCCTTTGCAAGGTTAGTTAGCTATAGTATGTATTGTATGTTTCTGGAGAGAAAACTATGTACTTATTGCATTTATAGTGCGTTGAGATTTGAAGTCTGGTGCTGCTACGTGATATTGGTTACTTTGAAGGGATTAATGGGCAGTTTTAGGAAATTCAGGTTGTGTTGATTTTGTATATGAATACTTTTGGTAATAGTTGCTGAAGCGAGTGTTTTTCTGTTTTTTTGGGGGTGATAATTGGTCATATGTTTGGAGTTAACATTTGGATTGGTGGTCCTGTTTTTAGTTATTGCACCTCTTGCTGATGGCAAAAGTTATGAACTAAAGGAAGGATTTCCTGTGGATGTTAAATTGCCTGTTAAACATGTCTTGTCCAGAGAGTTACAGGTATATGACGTTTTAGTTGCATTGTCATTTATTACCACAAGCCTATTAAGTTATAAATCTATGTTCTCCTCTTTGCAGCTATACTTTGATAAAATCACTGAGCTTGCTATGAGTAATTCTAGTTCCATCCTCTTCAAACAAGCATTACTGAGTTTGGCCACTGACTCTGGAATCCATCCACTAGTACCTTATTTCACATGCTTTATCGCTGATGAGGTATAAATATCTTGGTTTCGACACACATGCATGTTGTGACTTTTTCTCGTGTTTATTTGAAGGTTTAACTTATTTAGCAAACAGGTTTCTCGTGGTTTGAATGACTTCCAACTTCTCTTTGCTTTGATGCGAATCGTTCGAAGTATTCTTCAGAATCCTAACATGCATATTGAACCTTACGTAAGTTGATTTGTATTTCTTCATCTATATCTTAATTTTTGCAAGAGCAACCATGAAAGATCCCTAAAATGAATATCAATAATCTACAACTTGACTTCAGTTACCTTGATCTATGGGTAGGCTAGTTACTTGTGTTCCTTAGGTTGATGTAGCATTGAGAATGGCTGTTAAATAATTATTGAGAAGAGAAATGGATTTCAATTACGCTATCTAAGTTGGTAATAGCTCCTAGATCTTTTATTCTTTGTTTTTTAGTAGGAAACAATTTATTTCTAATCACCACTGAAATATCATGCCAAATATATTTTGGGATATTTCTTATATGTTATCATAGACTAAAACTCAAGAGAAAATAGTTGTTTGTTGCTAACCATTTGAAATGTTAAACATGGATTGAATACACTTGCTATTTGCAAAATCAATTTTCATTTGTAACTTCCGCAGCTATCATGTGAGAAATTGACTCTACTATTACATCATTCTTGACATTGATGATTTATTTATAATTTGGTTTCTACATGTAGCGTAGGTGTGCTTAGTAAAAATTAGAATATCAAAATTCAATCATTTTGATAATATAATTCTTGTGACTAAACTGAAACTCTTTGACCCTTAGGACTTGTTAAATACCAACATGTAACCTCCTTTGTTATGCAAACCTCAGGCTGAAAAGCACCTAAAACCTGAACAACAAGGATTTAGAACGCGACGATCATCTTCAAATCAAGCAAGGAAACTTGACCCTAAACATATCCACTGATTAGAACCAAAGTTATGAGAATTTTGATAACCACAAGTTACCTTGATAAGATCAAATTAAATTCTTGTTAAAGAACCAAGAGGAAATTTTCACAAAAATGAACAAAACTCTCAATCTGATTTTTATATTGATGATGTACGAATTACTTAAATAAGACAACCTTTTAAAGGTATAAAATCCCTAAGAACTAGAATCCTAAAAGAAAAAAAAAAAAGGAGTCCTACGGTAACTTTCCTTCTCAAGTGTAACAAGGATTCAAATACTTACTATTAATGCTAATTTAACTAAGACTTTAGGAATCCTATTTCAATTCATATCTTTAATGTTATAAGGAATCCTAATCAGATTAGAAATTTAAAGAATTATAATTAGATTGGAAATTAACCTTGTAACTAGAAAATAAGTACAAAACAATACTAACACGGCTTGGACTTTATAATTAAGTTATAGCCCAATTACAGCAAAGCATACTAATAGCATAAAACGAACTAAAGTCCTCCTTAAATACATCTTAATTATGTGGATTGGGCTCCATTTAACTCAAAACAAGCGAACTAGGTTGTTAGAAATTCTCCAAGCCTTACTTTTCATGTATTAAGCATATTCCATCTTCAACATGTAGAAAAGTGATTAATCTTAACAATACATTTGATTCATCTTGAACAAACTTTTTTTCTTGCATCTTCATTGTTAATCCTTGCAAAGCTATTTTCATGCATTTGGTCTTTTGCCCATTAGACCTCCTATTCCTTGCAAATGATCATAAGAATAATTGGAAATAGGTGCTAAGGCAAGCTGATCTCCATCACTTTGGGTGAAAAAACTCCATTTATTTTGGTGTAGATGACCTATATTTCTTGGTTTTAATAGGACTCAACGAGCATAGTTACTTTTATTCCATTTAGACCATGCCTTGTATTGATTATTGTTCATGTGACCTTCTCATGTCTTTCAAAATTTACGCAAACGTCATTTTATTATGCATTCATTTTGCATTTTTGGCATATGATAGATGATTTTCAATTACTTAGTTTTGTCTTTATGTTATTGGCAATCAATCAGTATTTGAAATTGAAAATGTATTGAACAATGTTGCAGCTACACCAATTGATGCCATCAATTGTTACATGCCTTGTTGCAAAAAGATTAGGAAATAGGTTTGCAGACAACCATTGGGAACTCAGAGACTTTACTGCAAAACTTGTTGCTTCAATATGCAAACGGTATGACTTCTTGTTTTCCATTCTTCTTTGAGTGAAATGAACTTATTTCCTTGTTTAGCGACTCTCAACATGTGTTCACAAGCTATAAGTTAATAACATTCAAACTTTGGGTCCACTTTGAGATTAGTCTCAATTGAAGCATGATGAACAGAATGGATGGGAGATATCACTATTTATTAATTTGAATGAATTTTCTCATCCCTTTTCTTTAATGCTCAATGTTTTGTTAAGACAAATTTTATCGTGCCTTGTATCTAACTTGAGCCTTCCCATTTTAGAGTTTGTTTTCATCTAGAAAATTGTGCATGTTTGGAGGGTTGTTCTAGAGCATGCTTAGAGGTTGAGGTAATTTCAAGAATTCAAGTCCTTGGTTGATCTCAAACAATTTCTCTGGTTTAAAATTCTCTTTTCTTTCTCTGTCTTTGGAAACAACTCTTTTATTACTTTATGTTAGTTTCGTTACTTCTTGTCATCCTTGCTCCTCACCTTTTCCTTTTATAGCGAATGCTTGATATTTCCATTGAGTCCATTTCTTTTTAGTGAATAACCAGGTGAAACTATGCTAATAAGGATTGAACATGCAATTGAAAATTGAGACTAGTCAAATATTAAATTGTTCCAACTATTTCTTTTCCTTTTTTTTTTTGGAATAATAGGTTCAATCAAATATTTGATAACCACCATTTATAATGTAGTTGTGATCATTTAAAGAATGTCCGACATAATGACCAAAAGTACATTGGGTGTTACAGTAAGAGCCATATGATGAACATGCGTATTGTTCAAACGACTACAACTGAATTAAGTTCAAGGTGTTGATGCATGCTTGCTCTCTTAGCCAAAAGAAAACCTTCTAACACTATTTAAGCTTCAGCTAAAAGGGGTGAAGCCAATACAACATGTGGTAGAGAAGGTATGGGGATAACATTTTGAATAACACTTCAAATCTTACAAAATCCTTCCCCGCAACTTATATTGCATCAACTTTTACCTTATACTTTTGTCTTGTTTAACTACATTTGATCTTGTTGAGTTTTATTTTGAGCACGATTTGATCAAGACCATGTCGTACAAAAATGCACAACCTTATTGTTAATAACTAATGGATCGAACCATTGCTTACAATTTGTTATCAAATTATTGTTTTAGGCACGCAAACTAGGTTCATGTCATAAACATCCTCAAACTCTCATATTTTCAACATCTAATATAAAAGAACCAATATTTGAGCAAAGAAGTAGGGAACGACAGTCCTTAATCTGAGTGGAAATGAGAACCAATTTGAGCCATATGGCAATCGTTTTTTATCATTGGATTAATTTGTAGTTGTTTTTTAGTTGTGTTTGGAAGTTCTAGATTTGGTGTTTGTGCGAGGTTGATGTAGAGGCAATAGAGAAGAATGGAGAGGTGATGGAGAGGGTCCAGAGGTGTAGTCAAGTGAAGAGGTTGGTTGGATTTTAGGATTTGACAGAAGTATGCTCAGAATACCTCATTAATAAGAGCTTGGAATGTGGAAGGGACATTACTTAGGTCAAAGGGCATCACTATAAACTCAAAGTGGATACGATGGGTGCAAAAACTATTCTTTCCAAGTTCAGGGGATTCATACGTATTTGATGGTACACATATCGAAGGTCGAGTTTGGTGAAATACTTGGAGCCGTACAATTCATCTAGTAACACGTTCATTATAGGAATTGGAAACTTGTTCTTCACCATTTTTGCATTAAGCTCCATGTAGTTTATTCAAAAATGCCACGATAAAATGTGATTCTTTACGAGTGAAACTAATGAGGAAAAGGGAGATTGATTGGGAAAAATAATTCCCTTATTAAACATGTCTTCACATTGCTTCTTTATTTCCTTTTTTTCAAGAGTGGATAATGGTAGGGACTTACCACCACATGATTCGTTCTTCACAACAAGGGAATGCAATGGTCTCTTGTGCAAGGTGGTGTGATCCTTCTAGTTCTCGAAATAAATCTTGGTACTTACACCAGTAATCTCTCTAGTGCCACATGAGAACTTTTTGAATTCTAAATTGAAAACACTTTAGGCGTTGGGTCATACTTTCCCCTCTCCATGTCATCTTCTTGTTGAGCAAAAAGGACATTGTTGAGTAGGGAAAACTGCACAATTATATCTAATGTGCTCAACCAATTCAAACCTAACACTACATCAAAACTATCTAATGTATCATATACAAATTAACACATAACGAGTCATAGGACTTGGGAATTTTTTCGCGATTGGATACGAAGATGTGAAGGCTTGACTGTTTTTGGTAAGGTAGATCAAGTTGATGTGCTACTCCTTCACTTACAAAATTGTGAGTGCTTTTAGAATCTACCATAACCAAAAAGTTGTTACCCTTGCATGTATGCCTTAATTTCCGTAGTTTGGACGACTTGGACCCCTATAATTTTATGGAGAGAGACCTCGGGCTCTAAGGTAGCAACAGTTCTATCCTCATTTTCATCTTGTTCTACATATGCTAGTTTTAACCAAAAATTCTAGTTGCACTTATTGCTACTAGTGTATGCCCCATCGCAATACAGTCCCTTGGCCCTTCTTTCTACCATTTTAGCTCAATTGAGACGTTTAATGAAGGTTGGCTGGTGCATCTACCCTCCTAACTCCATATTATTATTTTTCCTTGTTTCTCTTTCACTACCTACGATATCCTAATCTGGTCTTGATGCTATCTAGTTATAACTGTGGTGTTCCCCTTTATTAAGTTGTAGTTTTTCTCTCAAACACCCTAGCAAGGCTTATAATTGACACCAAATCTATGTGGCGATGGATTTCCACATTGAGGCAAACGGATTCAAATAGCCTCTTTGTGAAAATATCCATTTGTTGATCAGCACACACTGTATTCTTCCACTGACCTAGTTGCCGAAGGATGATGAGTTCTCCGAGGGGATTGCTTCAATTTGGTCGTCCAAAACAAAGATGATAGATGCTCCATGATAAATATTGTGTCTATTAGGATAAATTGAAAAGTCAAAGTAGGGCGTCTCCAATAATATGGAATGAAGCCAGTCCAAGCTTATCCTCAATTGTTCGTTGGTTGCGAAAGAACTGATCACATATGTTTAGCCACCCTAGTGAGTCTTCTTTTCCATCATACGGTGGGAAATCCAATTTTGCATATCGGGGAACAAAGCTAGTTTTTGAATGTCGTCTTGATGCAAATTCTAGTTATGCATGCATTGATACCTTACTATCGCTAGTTTCATCGTGTCTTTGGCTTACCAGGCTTCTAGAGTTTGTGACATGTCAATTCTATTGGTCGTGGTAGCAAGTGTTGCTTGATGCTCAACCCTATGTTCATCCAACATATGTTTCATCATCTCCATTATTTGGTTTATCTAATTGCTTGAATCTCCCACGACTCCAGGCCCTGATGCCTAGCTGTTGGAATTCTTAGATTGGGATCTGGTCAAGGGATGATTTTGCTTGGGTTTTCTATAGAAACTTATGGAGAACTAGAGTGGCGGGAAGTGTGGAGCTCAATAAAGGGGGCTACCTACCTTCAAGCTCAAAGGAAGAGAGTTATCTATCCCAAGTTGATAAACTTTCTTGCTTGTCCTCTTGCATTGAGTTCAATTGTTTAAATAACAAAGCTATGTTGTTATTTTAGGTAGTATATAATAGTAGAGATTTTAATCCCTTTATTTGAGAACTTGAATAGAAAATAAAAGACATAATCATAATAGGATTCTGTAACATTTTGTAGAATAATTTTACATTATAAACAACTGATATTATCTTCCTTGCTCCCTTAATTTATGGAATCTTGATTGAAATCATGATTCTTTTTATCCATGTAATTCTGTTTAGCCATATCATCGTTCTTTCCTTTTTGAGCTTGATCTTCCTTGGTTCTACTTGATTTACTCTATCTTTTTTCATAATTCTTGCCCCAAAATATGTCTATAACACTCCTTTACTTGCCAAAGGCTATACATAGATTTTTGGTCAGATTGTGAGAACACATTCTCAGTTGTTGCCAAGATTGCCTTAGTTTATTTTGTTATATCTATTATTGCTTAGTTTGTTTGGCCATTTCATTAACTTGATATAGAAAAGGAATTTCTCCATGATGACCTTTAGGAGGCCACACTTTGCATTGTCTGGTATATTAAATAGGCCCCTAGACTAGGACTCCTACACTGTTATCTTGGACAGATTGATATGTAGGGATATGCATATGAAACAATATAGGCTCATAGTTTGATAGGCGTTCTGCTTTTGGTTAGTATATTCGTAGGATGATATTTAATTTCATGGAAGAGTACGAAGCAAAATGTGGTAGCTGATTCTAATGTAGAAATTGAGTATAGAGCTATGTTAGGTATGACTTGTGAGCTATTGTGGTTGCACCGTCCAATAGAGAAGATTGATACTGATTCTCCTAAGCTTGCTCCATTGAGACCTATAAGATTGGGATATGTGAAAACTGCCTTAGTGTAGCATATAGCCTCTAATATTGTTTATTACGGAGGATAAAATATATAGAGGTGGATTGTCTTTCATCAGAGAGAAGATTGTATTTAGAGAGTTGATTAGAGAGTTTTATAGTTTTTGCAAATCAGCTAGCAGATATTTTTAATAAGTCATTCCGAGGACCAAGAGTGCTTTTGTACCAAGTTGGGAATTGACATCTATGCTCTAGTTTGTGGTAGAGTGTTCATAATATTATTAGAGTTGTTATAGGGATATTTATGTAATTATCTCCTTGTGCATGTAATCTATATATATGAATAATATATGGGTGATAAGAGATCAAAATCTTGTTATTGCACATTTGTAGATGGAAAAGTGGTCACTTGGAGAAGTAAAAAACAGAATATGGTAGCAAAATCTATTGTAAAAGCATAATAAAGAGTTATGGCATGAGGTGTTTGTGAATTATTACGTCTACAAAAGGTTGAGGAAGAATTGCAATTGTTAGAAGGATATCATTTATACTTTTTTTTAATGATAATAAGGCTGCCATTGGTACAGATCGTAGTCCAGTTCAAATTATTGAACAAAACATGTAGAGATTGATTGATATTTCTTGAAAAAGAAGATAACCAATGGTCTTCTAAATGTTCCATGTGTGAATTTTGAAAAATAACTTACTAATTTATTCACCAAGGGACTTATCGACAAGTTATTTCATACTTTAGTTTGCAAGTTTTGGTATGTGTGGCAGCAACTTGAGAAGTTTTGACCAAAATCTAGGAGTGATTATAGGAGTCATTTGGTGACCATTATTTATGAGTTATCATAGGGGTGTGGTAGGACTAGAAGGAGATAATGAATGGGAGTTTTTATTGAATTCAAATATACTGATATAGGAAGTGCAGGAGGATCTCACAAACTACCACAACAGTATGAAAAGACAATTCAAGTTGCCTAAACTCCAAGAATACATTGAAAATAGAAAAATGATCGCCCTAATGACAATAATGGAGACCTATTTATAGATCGACTTCAAGAGACTTACTTGTAGATAATAAGTAACAATACTTATCCATAACCCACTACTAAAAATTTGGAACTACCCTATTTTTACTCCAACAGCTACCCAGTATCTGCCTAATCTACCTTTGACTTGGTCTTCTTGCGAAAATATGTCTTTAGTGAGCTATTAATGCATGATTATGTTTTTATTTAGAAATATGGAGCTTGTAACCTATGTATATGCAAGAGAATAAAATAGCTTTTTCTTCGATATTTCTTTTTTGCCAACACTGAAGTTATATTTCATTTGCCAACTGGACTCTAATATGTTTGTAAAATTGTTAAATTCTCATTATATGGTTGGATCTAACAATTTACATTTGGTGTAGATTTGGGCACATCTATATCAGTCTTCAAACACGTTTGACAAAAACTTTGGTCAATGCATTTTTGGATCCAAAACGATCATTAACTCAACACTATGGTGCAATTCAAGGGTTAACAGCTCTGGGACCAAATGTGGTATGTTCTTTTGTCAGGGTTCTAACAATTATTCATTTATAAATGTATGAATTGTTCTCTACAATTTTACCTGACATCTTTTTGGTGTTTGATAAATGAAAATCTTTTGTATTAGAAATGAACTCGGGAGAAGCCAGATATTTCTTTGGCATCTCTTATCTTACATTGTGATGATGACATGATTACTGTTACTCTTAGTAGATGATGAAAATGGAATTTTCCATCCAATGATAGATAATTAACTTGGGTAATATTTTGAGGTTTTCTTGGAGGAAGTTTAGAATTTATGTAACCTATGTTCTTTCAGTTGTCAAAAACATTATTGTAGGGACCATAAGTTGATTTTATTGACATATTTGCTATTTAGTACTGTAGTCGATGGCCATTTCACATTTGAGGTGTTTTAGTATTCTACTCGTGTTACCTATTTAGTTTCACTGACATTATTATTTCTATGGGGCAACTCTTAAGAGTATTCTACTATTTGAATTACTATACCAATTCAAAATTAAAAAAAGTTGATAGAAATACTAAAAATACAAAAAAAAAGAGGATTAAATTATGGTCTTTATTTTCATCTAATTTCAAACAATCCTAGAGTGTTATAATCTTGATGTTTGAATCTGTCACTAGTCATATTAGGTTAGCCTTGAACATTGTAGTTTTAAGGAAAAAGGATATCACTACTGTTAAATTGAGGAGACGTAGAGGGTATTCTCTCTTTCATTTTGCTATCAAATAGCAAATTTGAGGTTACCCTAATGCTACATAATCTAGGACATTGTTTGGGCTTACTCTTGGCTATTGTTTTTTTTATTTCAAAAATTGAGGATTCCATTGGTTTAATGTATATACATTCTAGAGTACAAAAGGTTGAGGATAAACCAAAAGATCTAGATTACAAAAAGCTGCGGTTCCTAGTAATCATCTACATCTTGAAATCTAAGGGATACTTATGAGACCACATAACTAATATTACTCCAATCCCCATCTTCTCTTCATACTACTTGACAGATTTGGTGCTATACCTTTTGCTAACATGGCCAATCTACAAAGGAGGAAAATGTCTTGAAAAACCATTTCAAAGCTTCGACTTTGTTGTCTAAAAATTCTCTAGTTATGCTCCTTCCAGATGTAGTACACCAAGGCTACCCAACTTAATTGCTTTGGGATTAGCTGCATTATGCGTTCTAAGTTTCCCCAACCAAGCAATAATTTCACTCCAAGAGTCCACTGGTTTGTCCATGTCCAGAATAATCTGCATCTGGCCCCAGACTTGCTTGGTATATCTGCATCTAATTATAAGATGTTCTAGATTTTCCAATTCCGTATTACATAGCTCACAATGCAATGTGTTAATGGAGAACTTGATCCTGTCCCTTGTAAGCAACCCTCCATTGATTCCTATACATAAGATAAATGAATCAGTTGGAGGGATGTCACTGTCCCAAACTAACTCTGTCCACTCCTGCCTTGTGTTGTACATAATCTAGAAAAGTGTTTTGCATGATTTTTTGTTGAACTTCCTTGATTTATCTGCTAGCCACTAAATTTCACCGTGTTCTCCCTTTTGGCATCTAGGCACCTCTTCCATTATGAGGCTGGCACTTCTATTATCATGGAATGGCCATAAACATTGATTGTTTTTAATTAATACACTCACTTTAGTTTCTGAATTCACCACCAATTTCAAGGGTTATACCTCTTCTACCTGATAGAGGGGACTTTTATAATGCCAATTATCATACCAAAAAGATGTGTTTTCGCCATTCCCAATCCTATGGAATACCTGTTGTTGCATCCATTGCCTTGTCTCTAGGATTTCCTTCAGAGTTCTTGTCATTTCCTGCCTTGGCTTTAAGATCCAAATACTCTTGTTCTTTATGAAGACATTGTGTATCCATTTCGCCTATAGATCCTCCCTTTTATAGCACAACCACCACAAGTTCCTTCCTCTGCTCACCTTGTGAATCATTCGTGTAGAATGGATACCCAGACCCCCCTGTGGGTGCTCCAACTAATCTTAGCTTTGCTTCTACCTTGGTTTGAGCCATTCCCCCAAAAATCTCTAAGTCTCTTATCTATTTCCTTGAGGATATTTTTAGGGATAGATAAATGGTTAATCCAATAATTAGTAAGGTTGCTTAGTATTGTTTGAATAAGCTGTAGTCTGCTGCCATAACTAAGGAACCTATTGCTCCATTGGTTGATTCTTCCATGGATTGAGTCCAACAAAGGTGATTCTACTCTAGGCTATTGTTGATAACCATTTGAATAGTAATTTTGCAAAAAAGCTGTACTGCTTTATTACACACTTACTCGTTAATTCTGATTATCTATTATGTGATTATATGTTGAGGATCCATTATAGGCATCTTTTGGTGCATTTCTATGAAAAGAATTCTTGCTTCAAGGAAGTTGACAACAGTTCTGAAAAGTAGTTTTGTTGTGAATATATTTATCAAAATCCAAGCTTCATTTCCAGAATAATTAATATTTATTGCATATTGTGTTTATTTCTCTCAATCTTTATAATTATGATCATTGTTTTTTTGTACTTGTAATGATTGTACATTTCTTTGATCCTTTACTAATTAATGCTAGTACTTGATAATCAGGTTCACCATCTTATATTGCCAAATCTTGCACCATATATGCAACTTCTTGAACCAGAGATGCTTCTTGAAATACAAAAAAATGAGATGAAAAGATTTGAAGCTTGGCGTGTCTATGATGCTTTATTGGTAAGTTGCTGCTCTAAGCTAGAAATTTGATGCTTGTATCTGTCATGAGAATAAAATTGATAGAACGAAGAAACAGTTCCTTTAGAAAATCAGATAAGAGAAGGGGATGAGAACATTTAGAGAAAATCATAAACAAGTTCATTCATTCTGTGCTTGCCTGTTGAAAAACTATGTGGCTAAAATAACAAATTTTCAACGAAACACTCTCCTATTGGTCTAGATCCATTCTTTTTAAAGCACTGAACCAGAAGTTGCATACATGTTATATGCTGCGTTTAACCCCTAACAATTACAAGCATAAAAATGTTAACTATTTAAACTGCTTGTCTCCTTTCTTGCCTCCAGTTCTTTATCAGTAGCAATGCCTCCCTTCTCAGAAATGTTGTCCATAAGTTTTATATTGGGGAATCATCGTTGCAGATCATACAAAACACCCATGTTGCATTCTTAAGTTGTGAGTCCGATCATTGAATTAGAAGTTGAGTGGCTGCTTGATTGTGACCTTTCAACATTCTCCTTCCCATATGGCCATTAGTTAATTAATCAGAAAATCCAATTTGAGCTAGTTGAACAGAAGAAATTGAAGTATCATTTGAAATATGTTTCTTGAGCTGAGAATGTGAAAGTATGATGAGTCAACATTTCGGGTTGCTACTTGTAAGCTGTCTTCCATCTCTATCCAGAATTTGATAGGGTCCAATAGCAAAAGTTCTCTGTGTTTTCTCTTTGTTTGCCCGTTGGTTTGTCTTGTGTTATGCTCTCTTAAGATGGAATTTGGCCACTTGAAGAGCCGTCTCTTTGTCAAGGAGAACTTGATCCACTCTTAACACTGTTGAATCACCTGCAAAGTTGGAAATATAGAATGGAAGAGGATAAATGTAGAGAATTTTAAAATGTGTGATGTTGATAGAGATAGGTGATATCAATGGCAGAAATTATTGACCTTAGTTGCATAGATTGTGGCGGATGATAATTGCAAAGATTATGGAAAAAAATATGCCTAAGATTATGAGATTCATTCTACCATAATTAGTGCATTACCTGTATATATCTATATATTCTTACCTATAATAGGTTACCAATGATTAGTGTGAATATATTATTATCAAAAATAGATTGTACAACAATTCTTATTCATTGCAAAATGATTCTCAAGAGCAGGCAATTCAGCCATTTACTCAAAAATTGTTATGGTATAAGAGTTTCACTTTTGTCCTTTGAAGTTTTCTGGTCTGTTTTCATTTTCATTGTGGGTTGATTAATTTTTAATCAACTACTATGCTTTGAGATTTATTTTTGGGTCAACTTGTGGTTAGGTCTTGCAGTGAGATTTCCGGACTTGAATGTTTTTGAGAATGGCTACCGAGAATATTTTTGGAAAAATATCTGCAGAGACTTTGGCTTTCAAATTTACAGGAAGTATGCAACATGGGAATTCTAATTCAAAATGTTTCTGAAAGGGAAGGAGCTTTGAGGTCACATTGACGGGTGTTCTGCTGCTCCCAAAGATGATAAGGAATTTAGCTAATGGGAGGCTAAGGATGCTCTAATTATCTCTTGGACTTTAGCATTTATTGAATGCCATATGGTGAACAATTTATGCTCCTTTGGGACAGCCAAAGAGATGTGGGATTATTTAAAGCTTATATACAATCAAGATAATGCTGCAAGAAGATTTCAACTTGAACTTGAGATTAATAATTTTAGTCAAGATAATCTTTCTATTGAACAATATTATTCTGGATTTATTAATCTATGGAGTGAATATTCTGGGGTTATATATTCTAAGGTACCTAAAGGGGCCTTAGCTGGTCTTTAGAAGATTCATGAAGTTAGTAGGCGAGATCAATTTTTGATGAAGCTGAGATCAGAATTTGAAGCTGACAGGTTGAATTGCTGAATAGAGATCCGGTTCCTTCTTTTGGATGTCCTGTATAGTTGAGTCTCCTTCCCAACTTTGTTTGATACTTGTAACAGATCAGTTTGAGCTTTAGAGAGTGTTAGCTCAAACAATTTAGCATTAGAGAGCCTAGCTAGAGAGTCAGCAGCAATATTTTCTTTAACACTCTTATATATTACCCCAACATCATAGCTTAGGAGTTTAGGAAGTCATGATTGTTGAAATGAAGTTGTGTCCCTTTCCTCAAGCAAGAATTTGAGACTTTTGTGATTTTTTATCACTATGAAATGCCTCCCGGTCAAATGATGTTACTAATGGTTCATGGCTTTAATGACTTCTAGAATATCTTTTTCATAAGTTCCTTGTTGCTAGTGCTAAGCTCAAATGAGCAATAAAGTGTTGACTGAAGAACAATCCTTATGCTTATACCATTTGTATTTGAGTCAATTGCAGAAGTCTTTTAGAAATTAGGAAGGGCAAGTATAGGAGCAGTAATTAAGACTTCCTTCAGGTTGTCTCAGAATTCCACTGTAAAACATCTTCACCAATTAAGTTAAATTCTTAATTATAATATCAAAGTGCCTAATAAATCTTTTATGATATTCAGTTAGTTCCAAAAATCCTCTCTATTCTTTGGTAACGATGGGTTTAGGCCTTTCTTCATTGTCTCAAACTTCCTTGGAGTCAGTGGCTACCCCTTTTCTAGATATGGACCATATGGTATACCCAAATATTCCACTTGCCCTGCTAGAAAAATGCCTTTGATTCTTCGTCAGTTTTTGCTAAGTAGACCTTAAATGTTCCAAACAATTGAAAGTTAGGGCTAAATCAAGATAGGCTTATTGAGACTCATAAAAATGTCATTCATCAATCCTTGGAATGTGGAGGGGCATTAGTTAAGCCAAGGGTCGCATGACTAGAATTTCATAGTGATTATCATGTGCTCTAAATGCAGTCTTGTGAAGATCCTCTGGATGCATCCAAATTTAATGATAGCCTGACTTGAGATCAAGTTTGGAATACCTAATTGAGCTATGTAATTCATCCAGGAGTCCTTCAATCAAAGGAATTGGGAACTTGTCCTTCACAGTTTGCTTGTTAAGCTCCTTATAGTGACACACATTCTCCAAGAATTGTCTTTACTGACACATTCTCCAAGAATTCTCTTTCTTTTTCACCAACACGATTGCAGATGAGTATGGAGTAATGCTAGGCTGGATGAAACCTTATTGTAATAGCTCTTTCGCCATGCTTTTAGTGTTTTCCTTTTGCAACCCAATAATATCTATAAGGCCAAATGTTGGCTTCTAAACCCTCTTTCAAATGAATTCTATTATCTTGTTTCCTCTGTGGTGGCAATGTCAACAAACTAAATTCAGTCAGAAGTCAACTGATTTCGTCGAATGTGTTCAGTGATTGTCTGCATTCATAAATATTGTTTCAGTTGATACTCAATTGTAACATCTAAAAAGTTGGTTGGACGAGGCAACATCTTTTGAAAATCCTTTTCTCCTATCAACTAAGAGTTTTTGTTAGGACCAATGTGGTCAAGGGTAATTCGGGAAGGGGGGAGAATAACAAAGACGTAAATAAGCCTAGGATATGGAGATTATACTTGAGTAGGAAGAAAGAGGGGGCAGAGAGCAATAAGTTAGTGAGTGAGTTAGTGGCTGAGTTGGCACAAGGGCTGGGTTGTAACAGAATGGCCTCAGTAGGTAGTTTTGAGGCAAAGAGGGAGAGGAGAGCGGGCATTGGAAAGTAAGAAGAGAGATGCTATAGATAGAAAGAATTTCCTTCTTTCTGAGGAGCACTTCAGCTCTAGAAGGGGTGTCCTATGGAATAACCCTTGTAATAGCAATAGAATGCCTTTTATCTGTTCAATAACATACACTTTCACTAGTTTATAAAGCTAGAGTCCTATCATTGGTCCGACCTGCGGGATATAGTAAGGGAGAATCAGTTTTCTTTGGGGGAACTAAGAATTTAGAAAGATCAACATTGATGCCACCAAAGATGTCCGATGGAGTAGATTTGCTGGAATCTCATATGGCTAATCTAGAGGCTGGAGTTGAGGATATTCAATCATCTATGAGGATGGCAATGGGGGAAATGCAGCGAGCTTTGCTGCTGGAAATGACCAAGATGATTGGTAAGAGACCAGAAGAAGAACAGGGGAGTGATATCTCAGGAAGGGGGCAAACTATGGCTAGTGAAAGGAATAATCAGCATCCTCAACAACCCGCTCCGATGGAGCATTCCTCTGATAATATGGAGGAATATAGGATGTCGGTACATAAGGTTGAACTGCCCATGTTTGATGGGTCTAACCCTGTGGGGTGGATTACTAGAGCGGAAGTATATTTTGAGGTTCATAATACCTCAGAAAAGGTGAAAATCAAATTGACTCTCTTAAGTATGGAAGGATCAATCATTCATTGGTTTAACCTTCTGAGAGAGACGGAGCTAGAATTGAATTGGGAAAATTTTAAGAGAGCTTTAATAAATCGATATGGAGAGAGATGGTTTGAGAATCTATTTGAAGAATTTTTGGATTTGCGACAAACTGATATAGTTGAAGGATACATCGAGGCCTTCGAATTCATATCGTCATAGGTGGGTCGTTTACCAGAAGAACAATTTATGGGATATTTGATGAGTGGATTGTGATCAGATATTCGGAGGAGGGTGTGCACGTTTGGTCCGGTGAACAAGTAATAAATGATGAAAATCGCAACAGCTGTGGAAGAAGAGGTGAACGGAGAGCAAGGAGGTATCGAAAACTTGGGTTCTCGACGTCATGCATGGACTCAAATCCGAGAGAGTAATTTTAGGGGCAACTTTGAGGTCAACCTGAACCCTAAGGAGTTGGATTGCACAAGCCCAGTGGGTTGAGTGAGATTTTCTGGTGGATTTGGAGCGCGTAGAATTCGGGAAACATTCGGGTACCGACTCGACTCCCATGCGCAGAGCAGAGTTGCAACACCTTTCATGGCAGCACCGATAAGGAGGCCTGAGCGAGAAAAGAGGGTGTCAACAGAGAGAAATAGGGGTTGCGTTACATTTCCTACCAAGAACTCATGGATAGAAAGGCCAAAGGCCTTTGTTTCCGTTGTGGGGAGAGATTCCATTGATTACATCAATGTTTGGAGAGACAGCTAAGGTTACTGGTCTGGATGACAATGAAACATTGATCAAGATGGGGAAATAATAGCTATGGAGGCAGATATTGACGAGGAAGGCGATGTAGCTTTAGAATGCAAAACTATGGGAGTGTTTGGGGTTAATGAAGCAATGGTATCTGAAACTAAAACCATGAGACTAGAAGAGAAATTACACGGGGTTCCCATTGTGATTTTGGTGGATTGTGGGGCAAGCCACAATTTTATTTTGCCTGAATTAGCTAGTGGCTTTGGGTTAACAATAAAGCTCAATAAGGCCTTGGGAATCAGATTGGGTGATAGCCATAAGGTAATTACTAAAGGAAGGTGTATAGGGGTTCCTATTCAATTGGGTGAGTTGGATTGGAAGATAGATGCTTATGTACTAGATTTAGGAGTAATGGATGTGATTTTAGGGGTTGCTTGGTTACAAACATTGGGAAAGGTCATCGTAGACTAGAAGGAGATGACCATGCAATTCCGACATAAAGAACAAAAGGTGGAGTTGTGTAGCAATGTAGAAACAAACGCAATACGGAGAAGAGGAAGTGTGTACCCTGAGGATTCAGTATCCTTACACAGTCTTTTAGCAACCTTAAGTGGTAATTTCCAATCAGTTGAAGGAATGGCTATAATAGGGGAACAACAAACTCAGCTTAACAGAAAAGAAGAGCAAGAGTTGAACCTGGTGTTGAACCAATTTCCGGAGGTGTTCCAAGAGGTTCAAGGGTTACCTCCCAAAAGAAACCACTCTCATTCTATTGTTTTACAGCAAGGATAAGGTCCAATTAGTGTGAGACCATATAGATACCCATACCATCATAAAGATGAGATTGAAAAACAAGTTCAGCAAATGTTGCAAATAGGCATCATACGTCTTATTTCCAGTGCTTATTCCAGTCCGGTAATTTTAGTCAAAAAGAAAGATGCTTCATGGCAAATGTGTGTAGATTATAGAGCCTTAAATAGGGCCACAGTACCAGACAAGTATCCTATTTTGGTGGTGGATGAACTCTTAGATGAGTTGCACGGTGCTTGTTTCTTCTCTAAATTAGATCTCAAATCTGGGTATCAAAAATTAGGTTCAAGAATGAGGACATCTACAAAACGGCTTTCCAAACACATGTTGGCCACTATGCGTTCCTAGTAATGTCGTTTGGATTGACCAACGCACCAGCTACATTTCAGTCTGCAATGAATGACATTTTTAGACCCTTCCTTAGAAAGTTTGTTATGATTTTTTTTATGACATTATGGTATATATTGTTGATTGGAATACTCATCTTTTGCACTTAGCAAGTGTCTTGGAGGTCTTAAAAGTCTTAAAAAGGGATCAGTTTGTGGTTAACAAACATAAGTGCAGTTTTGGAAGGCATGGAATATTTGGGTCATGTTATTTTCAGAAAAAGGGTAGCTATTGATCCAGCAAAGTTTTCAAGTGTTGTGAGCTGGCCTATTCCTCGAAATGTTAAGGGGGTGAGGGGATTTCTTGGGTTGACTGGATATTATCAAAAGTTCATTATGAACTATGGTAAAATAGCAAAACCACTCATTGAACTAACAAAGAAGGAATGGTTTCATTGGAACTCAGCAGCTTTAGAGTCCTTTGAGGCCTTAAAAAAGGTGTTGACTACTTCTCCGGTATTAGCTCTATCAAAATTTTCTCAATCTTTTGAGGTTGAATGTGATGCTTCGGGCAAGGGGGTAGGTGTGGTTTTGATGCAAAATAGGAGACCGATAGCCTACTACAGGAAGGCTTTTCTAGAGAGAAATCTTTCTAAGTTTGCTTATGAGAAGGAACTAATGGCATTGGTGTTGGCAGTGCATCATTGGCGTCACTATTTGCTGGGCAGATCATTTGTGGTGTATTTCAACCAGAAAAGCCTTCGCCATTTGTTGCAACAGAGGGTGTCTACTACGGATCAACAATGCTGGTTATCATTTTGAGGTCATTTACAAACCAGGACCAAAAAACAAAGTTGTTGATGTGTTGTCACGGGTGTGTGAATAAGGAGAGCTGAAAAGCATTATTTCTTACCCGCTGTTGGCTGATGGCCGAATCCTCCAGCAGGAGGTGCACAAAGACCCTATATTGAGTGGCATTATAAGGGATCTGCAGCGGGATCCAACTTCTAGAACTGGGTTTTTATGGCAATAAGGTGTTCTTTTGTACAAGGGAAGGGAAGGTGATTTCAGCTCAATCCACTTTTATTCCATTACTCCTAAAAGAGTTTCATTCTTCTCCTATTGGAGGCCATTCAAGTTATCTGCACACCTATAGGAGAATTGCGAGCAATCTTTATTGGATTGGTATGAAGAAGTCCATTCAAGACAGATACATGTCAAAGGTAGAAATATGCTGCCACATCTCTTGTGGGTCTGCTGCAACTTTTGCCGATTCCCAATCAGATTTGGGAAGACATTTCAATGGACTTCATTACGGGACTTCCTAAATCTAAAGTGTATGAAGCAATGCTGGTCGTGGTGGATCGACTATCTAAATATGGCTATTTTATCCTATTGAAGCACCCTTATATTGCTAAAAGTGTGGCTGAGGTGTTTGTTAAAGAGGTAGTACGCCTACATGGACTGCCACAATCGATCATAAGTGATCGTGATCCTTTGTTTGTTAGTCATTTTTGGAGGGAGTTGTTTCGTCTACAGGGTACTATGCTTAAAATGAGCTCCTCTTATCATCCAAAAATGGATGGATAAACAGAAGTTCTCAACAGGTGTTTGGAAACTTATTTGAGGTGTTTGCTTTTGAACAACCTAGGCATTGGTCCTATTAGATTTTATGGGCAGAACTATGGTACAATACCACTTTCTATATGTCTACGGGTTCAACTCCCTTTGAAGTGGTTTATGGTAGGGAATCCCCAACTTTGGTTCGGTATTTACAAGTAGAAACTAAAGTGGAGGCAGTGGCTAGAGAGTTAATGGACAGAGATGAGGCATTACATCAGCTAAAATACAATCTAAATAGGGAGCAAGACCAGATGAAAAAGTATGCTGATAGAACGCGAACTCCGCTGTCTTTCCAGGTGGGAGAATGGGTTTTTCTTAAGCTCCATCCCCACAAACAGCTAACAGTGGCCCGACATATTAATCAAAAACTAGCGGCAAGATACTTTGGGCCTTTTCAATTTCTACAAAAATATGGAGCAGTCTCATATAAGCTCAAACTACCCCTACATTCTAAAGTCCATTTGGTGTTCCATGTGTCTCAACTAAAGAGGGCTATGGGGAACTACTTTGTAGAGACAGCTTCGCCTGACGGAATGGAAGTGGAGTTGGAAGATGTCGTGGAACCCGACAATGTCTTAGCTAGCCGAATAATTACTAAGGCAAGGGACTCCACATGCAAATGGTTAGTTAAATGGTAGGGCAAGCCGATGGAGAATGCTACATGGGAGGATGAATTTGTTATTTGCAGTCAGTTTCCTTGATGCAGCCTTGAGGACAAGCTTGCTCTTCTAGAGGGGAGTAATGTTAGGACCAATGTGGTCAAGGGTAATTCAGGAAGGGGGGAGAATAACATAGACGTAAATAATCCTAGGATATGGAGAGTATACTCGAGGAGGAACAAAGAGGGGGCAAAGAGGAGTGAGTGAGTTAGTTAGTTAGTGGCTAAGTTCTCACAAGGACTGGGTTGTAATAAAACGGCCTCAGTAGGTAGTTTTGAGGCAAAGAGGGAGAGGAGAGAGGCCATTGGAAAGTAAGAAGAGAGATATTGTAGACATAAAGAATTTCCTTCTTTCTGAGGAGCATTTCAGCTCTGGACTGTGGAATAACCCTTGTTATAGCAGTAGAGTACCCTTTATTTTTTCAATAACATACACTTTCACTAGTTTATAAAGCTAGAGTTCTATCAGTTTTTGTCAGGAATGAGCCTCCCTTATAGTTCTCATATGTAAGTTCCATTGGACATCATCTTGGGTGGCTAACCATGCACACCCAACATTATGTCGCATCCCCCTAAAGATGTCCCTAAAAGCGTTAACTATATAAGCTGCTCCTCGTTTCCTTCCGGCATCCACTTTTTCATCTGCAATGTTATCCAGTAGAAATACTCTTGCTATTTAAAGGGTTTTTGATGTGATTCACTTTCCAGCGTGCAGCAGGTCATTGTATACGTGACTGTTTGAAGATTTTCCTGCCTTTGATGTCACTTCCAACATATGCTATCTGGAACACCAACAGAAGACTAGTTACTGAACATCCAAGTAAGCTTTCTAACTTTACTTGTTTGACAATTTGTGCTTACTTGCTGATATACATGTATATTTTTCGTTGAACTGACTGATTGTCTGATTGGTGTGAGAATAGTATTTTCTAACTTCAGTTATTTTGTTATTGCATGCATTCTTATTGGTTGTGCTTGTGCATAATTAGCTATTTTGTACAAGATTTTCAGTACTTCCAGCAGTTTCTAGTGTGCATTAAGTATTAATTCTATCCGCCAATGCAGTTGGGGTCAGGGATGGTGCATTTCCTGCAAAGGGAGAAGAAATGTGTTCAATTATCACGAACATCTTCTACTCCACCCCAACAAAATAGATGATACATAAATTCTAAATCTCCAGCTCTCTCGTCTCTGTGATTTTGAGTTCATTTGTTCAAGAACTGTGTGTATCCTGTCGTATGGTGTGAGTAACCTTGTAGGTGAGATACATACTGGAGTTACATTTCTTACCTGTTCTTGAAGGCACCATAGTTAAAGCTATGTAATTCTGAATAATATGGTTACTTTACATTTCTATTCTCTAATACTGGTCACAAGGGCAGATCAGTGCAATTGAAAGTCCTCCATTTCATTTCCTGCTGTGGGAAAGGTTGGAGAGGAGGTGACAGACGGATATCCATCTTAATTGCATGTTGTCTAATTGGGGGTTAGTAAGTCCAAACAGACAAAGGACTGGAGTGGTTTATATACAAAGAAAGATGCATAACCCAATGCCTAAAACTTTTGGGTTATGGACTTCTTTGTATATAGACCACTCCTTTGTAAGAAAATTAAAAATTTTGGCGATAGTACATGTTTATGACCTTCAATAATAAATTTGAGATGTTTATTCAGCAGTGGAGAAGGATTGCACTTACTGTTATGTATTCTCCTATCACATGTATAAAGCATACACTAAATTGCGTGCTGTTATGTACTATCCTATCACATGTCGAAAGCATACACTAAAGCATTTTACAGCGATGGTGGAGTTTAATCTCGTTTACTTGTGTATATTGTGAAGGTAAACGTAAGGCAAGCATGGAGAACTTGGAACAACCACAGGCAAAGAAGATGGCTACTGATGGCCCGGTCAATATAATGCCAATAGACTCATCACCATCCGTTGTACAAGTGGAATCAATGGCTCCAGTTCCCCCAAATGATCCTTTGGGAACACCTTCTGAAAAGACACAGAATGATGGTGAATCTAACCATATAGGTGAGAAGGAAAAGGGCGATGATCCATACATTAGGATGTCAGCAATTCTCAAACGGGTCCGGAATGATGAATTGAGCAGTGGCTGTCTCCTGGTGTCTCTGTTTGAATTATTTGGCGAAGCTATTCTACCATTTGTTCCAGCTCCCGAAATGTCATTATTCTTGTAATCAAGTGCAGTTTTTAGGCCTACGTGATGAGTTACAATTAAAGGAACAGAGCATGTCGAGTTCCTATGAAATATTTAGCGAAGATAAGTAAATATTTTAACCAATGAAGTCCTAGTTGTGGTCATGAGGAACAAAATTTTATTATTGCTAATCCCAGTTGCTGCAAGATTTTACACTATTCGCTTTGGTTAAATTTTGGACGATATCTAGACTAAAGATGAAAGTAAGGAATCACAAAATCCTGAGACATTATGGAGTTACTGTACGACATAAACGAATGAGCTTAGGATTATGAATGAACGTATCTGAAAAAGGCCATATTGGCAACTATCTTTTTGTAACAAGGAGAGGAGACAATAGTTTCCATGATTCACTCTGCAAAGGTAATGGTACATATGATGGATTAGTAGTTAAGAAGGTATATTAATTAGGATTCCAGTAATTAAAGTCAGAGTATATATTGTGGAAGACTCTTTCAAGTTGGAGCGTAAATATTGATCATTTTCAATTTTGTTACAAGTATAATTGATTTGATGTATATTTAGAGCATTTTTTCCTGTAAGGTAAGTGGATAAATTAATTAACAAAAATAAATTGCAACAAGTTCTAAGAAGTTACAGTTACTGAGTATTGAATATAGCTTAAGAATCAAATTAAAACTATCTAAATAAGGGAATCATGAGATCTTAGGAGTGATATAGGGAAAATAGGAAATAACTTAAATTCTCCATCTAGTTCTCATTATGCTGCTTACTGAAAGGTGTAGGTTGTTGGCAAGGATGAATAACTTGAAATGCACGAGAATCTTGTTGTAGATTATTTCTAGTCTCCGATGGAAGCACCATGTAGTCTACTGTTTCTTTCCTGCCCTACTGTTTTATTACGGTGTAAGCCAAGGTGGTACAGAAATTTGCTCCATAGCCAAACTAAATACTTGCATTAAAAGCATAAATGATTGGAGCTTTCGGTATCTGTTTGCATAGCTCGCATGAAGCATCGGAGACATGAAACTTTAGGGAATCCTTTGTTGCCAATTTGTCTCTCAAGGCCAGCCATAAAGTGAAGCAATGAGTAAGAGTGATACTAGTGTTCCAGACCAGGTTATGCCAGGACACAATGAAGGGATTGAGTAAATTAGAAATTTCCTATGATTGCAAGGTGATTTTTTTGGAATTGTTAGCTAACAATTGGATAACTTATGGAGAAGGATTTGGTGAATAGGTTTGCATGTTGCTAATTATTAATTCAAATCCCTTGGTATAATGAAAGGGCCAGGACTAGTTATTAACTCTTACTAGCTCATAAACCTTATTTCTGAGAGGGATGAGGAATCTCAAGGTATTAAAGTATGGGAGTTTGAATAGTAGGCTAAATTCATCTTGTTGATCAAACCGAAAAAAGGTGTTATAGCCATCCTATCCTGTGCTTGATCAATGGATGCATCCAACTCCTAGTTTGGAGAATCTGTTGGAGAGTCCATGACATTTTGGTTACTGTTATTCTTGATGTGGTATAGATGTATTCATATATCCCACAAATTTTCTTTTTCAATAGTTTCCAAAGCTTTTGAGCCAATAAGGTTTTGCTTAAGGTTTTGGCGTAATTGATCCCCAATCCCCCGTATCGCTTAGGTTGACAAACTAAAGCCCATTTTACTTTAGGTAGTTTCTTAATGTTGTTCCACCCAATTCATAAGAAGTCCTTTAGTTTTCTATCAATAACTTTTATTACTACAATAGGGAGGGCCACATAGGAGCACCAATAGATAGCTAGGTTGCTTAATACAGAGATAACCAACAGTAGTCTTCCCTTATAGCCAAGAAATTTGTTACATCAATTGTTTATTCTCTTATTAATTGATTCCAGTAAGGGGATATATTTATGATATGTGAGTTTCTTTTCAATGATTAAACACCTAAGTACTTAAAGGGAATAGTTACTAAGTTAAAGTCCAAAGAACAAACCAACTTTTATATGGCAGGATTAACCCTTACTGAAGCATAAAAGGAACACTTGTTAGGTTTATAACTCAACCTTGAACGTTGTCTGGAGGAGTTTAAAGTGCAAAAGAGTACATTGATTGAAGAAGAAGTGGCTCCACAAAGTAGGAGAAAATCATTTGCAAATGCTAGCTAGGTTAAGTTTAGAGCATCTATAGTGATATGTGAAGCTTGGTGCCTTTAAGATACCAATATTGATCATCCTTATGAAAACTTACACGCTGATTATAAACAAGTAAGGAGACAAGGAGTCCCTTGCCTTAAGCCTCTAAAAGTAGGTTCACCATTGAGTAGGATGGAGTATGGTGCATATGAGATATAGGCCTGTATCTAAATTATAAATCGATTAGGGAATCCAATGGTTAAGTATCTAGGATAAAGCCCCAATCAAGGGAATAAAAAGCCTTGGAAAATTTTTATGTTGAATGTACGACTTTTAACGGTTTTATTAGTGATGTAACATTTGAATAGTTTTTCTTTTGAAAAATGAATAATGTATTACTATAGTTAGAACTAGTACAACATTACAATAAGTTTAAGGATTAAACATATATAGTAGAATTACAAAAAATTACAAAAGATCATAAAAAATGTACAGGTGATAAGATCAAAGTGTAATTAAAAGAAAAACTTAGAGTTGCCATATGTTCTTCTTATCATTAGAAAGGGAAAGATGTTCATTTTTAGCATATATATATGATATGATCATGTTGATAGCTTTGTCAACAATGAGATATTTATCTTCCTTCTTACTTGTGAATCTTTTATTGCTTCTTTCTTTCCAAATGCAATAGACAGTAATGGTAAAAGCAGCTTTGAGGAGAGTTAAATGAGGTTTCCCTTTCCTAGTGTGACAAATAACCCACCTCAGGATATGCTCCCAATGATAACTGGAATGAGAGATAGGAAATAAATGCAAGATTTTACTTTAAATAGCTTTAATGTAACTGTATAGAAAAAATAAGCGACCTCTATCCTCAATAGCCCTATTACATAGTAAGCATGAAGCATCCACCGCACCCCTCCATTGGCTCTTAGTTTGAAGCATGTTCTTAATAGCCAGCCATGTTATGAAGGAAGCCTTGGGACAGATATTGTGTCTCCAAAACAAGTTATGCTAGGGAACAACAATGGAGTTAGCAAAAAATAGTTTATAAAAAAATTGGTTGGTAAATATACCATTCAGGTTAAGATCCCAAATGACAGAATCCTCAGTAATAGTGCTTTGAAGTCTAAGGAAGTGGTCCATAAGAGAATGAAATCCTCTAATGTTTGCTTGCCATTCACCATTTACAATTAAGGAAGAAACCTTTGAAGCTAAAGGTATTCTATTTCTAATATTTAGGAAGTTTGGAGAATGAATGAGGGGACTGGTAACCAACTAATTGTCAAACCAAAACCAAGCCTTGCCTCTATTACCAACTATATGCTTGATAAAGGTAGATGATATCTCGTAGTTTCATCAACTGCTTAAACATTTAAGAACCTTCCCTAGAATAATCAGTCTGCCAGAAATTGTAGTGCTTTGAATAATATTTATGAATCCATTTAGTCCACAGTGCATTATGGTATAATTGCCATAATATTTTACACATCAAGACATTTTGCATTGTAGAAATTTGTGTAATCCCTAAGCCTTCTTTTTTTTTTGGGTAAAGTCACCTCACTCCATTTAACTCTAGCATTGATGGAGGTACCCACAATTCCTGACCATAAGAAGGATTTCATTGCTCTATCTATCCCTTTAATGGTCCTTCTTGGAAAAGCAACATAAGCAGTCGAATAAAGATGTAGACTATTAGGTACAAATATGATTAGAGTAAGTCTTGTTGCATAGGATAGGATTCTATTGTACCAAGCCATCACTCTAGCTTTGACCTATTCCAAACAATCTTGTAACTTAGGCTTAGCAAATATAATAGGGACTCCCAAATAACGAAAAGGAAGGGGGCTAATATTAAGCCCAGTAAGTCTCTATATTTCAATAATGTTCCTTACATCTTTAGAGATCACCAGACTACTCTTCGTAACATTCATTTTAAGATTTGACCATTCAGCTAAGAGTGTTAGTTGATGTATGATTTGATTGACAGAAGAGAAATTAACACCATATAAAAGCAATAGGTCATCAGCATATAAGAGATGAGTGAGAGAAAGTTCCTTACATGTATAATGAAATTTAAAACTCGCATTAAAATGGATTAATTTGGTTAGAAGCCTAGAAAGACCTTCCATAGTAAGGGTAAATAGGTAAGGAGATAGGGATCTCCTTGCCTAATTCCTTTCATTGGTTTGAGTGGAATCGAGGGAGTAACATTTACCAAAATACTAAGAGATGAGGAAGTAATACAGGACATAATCCATTGAGTATATTTAGGAGGGAGGTGAAGGGCTTTAAGGCATAATTGAATAAAGTCCTAGCTAACAGAATCAAAAGCTTTGAAAAAGTCTATTTTCATAAGGCAATTGTTAAGGATGTTTCCTAAACTTCACTTGGGATTTATTCTTGAATCAATTAAGATTTGATTTCTTTTGATGTTAATGTGTTGGTATTGTGATTGATTGTTGTTTTTGCATACTTCGGTAACAAATTGACAGAGTGAATCGATAATAACATGATTAGATTGGGTAATGAGAGTTAGCAACCTAATAGATCATATAAACAATCAAATTAGTAATTATACTATGAGAGATCGTGTGTGAGGACCCGAATATTTATTAGAGTGCTTAAAAGCTAATTGGAATATGGGCTGTTTGTTAATTGAGAGATTGCAATTTCAGAACATCGAATTCAATTAGGGTTTAATGATTAGGTCTCAAGAGAGGATAATCAACGCTTTGAAATTCTAGGACCGATACCCATTAACTCAAAAGTAATTAAGTTAGCAATTGACGATAGGATAAATCTGTTCTTATAATTTGTTCATCTTCCTTATGCAATTTTTCGATTGTTAAGCAGTTATGATCAATTTTGATTTCCTTGCATTAATTTTAGAATTTCATCCACAATCGATCCATATTCAATTGCTTAATTTTCTGCTAATTTTATTTTCATTTTAATTACATTTTTTGACCTTAGATAAAGTTAGGATTTAATTAGTTCACTAATTCCTCGTAGGATCAACACCTCTACTACTACGTTTATGACCGGTGCACTTGTGGAATATTAAATGTTTTATAAAATTAAAACTTGCTCAACAACCTTCTTCAAAACTACTAGTACTACTACTACTACTACTACTACTACTACTAATAATAATAATAATAATAATCCCAAAACAAATGAAAAGAGATCAGGGTCCATAGTTGGCATGGAACTGGATCCCCCAAAAAAGGGGTAGCTGTGATCGAAATCGACTATTATTATTCTTATTCTTATTATTATTATTATTATTAAAATTCTTAATTCAATTCAATTAGAATTATTACACTTATTATTTCAAGTTAAAAATGGAGATGACACTTGGTTTTAGTTTGTTAACTGGTCTCCTCTAAATCCTCTAATTTTAAGAAGTGAAATCGCTTCTCTAGTTACAAGAATCCTAAATCATGCAAGAGCTTTCGAAATTATTGATTAGAGATCTTAGCTTGCCATTGACAAAGGTGTGGATAAATTAGTTCCATGTTGTCCCTCTTACTTACCTTACCATCTATTGAAGGATAAAGCAATCTAAAAGTCCACAAGTAATGGGAAATTCTCTAGTTCCTCTTGTTTAGAAGCTACTATACCCCATCTTCCTTTTGCTCCTTGGTACAACATTGTTTGGAAAGGATCATTGAGGCCCAAAACTTCCTTCACCATATGGCTAGCTACTAGAGGGGATTTGAAAAAGATAGGCTCAAGATCTTCATTGATTAGGTTTGTTTCCTTTTTAATTTTGTTACAGAAACAAATTTTCATTTATTCTTCCAATGCTACTATTCCTCCTCTATTTGGGCCAGAATGCTTCATTTATTAAATCTAGATTGTCTTTTCAGTAACTGGGATTTCCTAGTTTGGGTTGATAATCAATACAAAAGAATAGGGAAAGATCAAATATGCCTAAGCCTTAGTCTCAGCTGCTCTGTTTACTTAATATGGAAAGAAGGGAACTTAAGGTTTTTCTGGAATGCTTATTATAACAAATATGTTCTTGCATATAGAGTGAGCTGTTAGATCAAAGAAATTATAGTGGCTCATGACTTGAGCAATTCTCTTCTTTTAAGAGAGTTGCTCAAGTTTTGAGTGATGTTATGAGCCACTATAAATTCTTTAATCTAATAACTCTCTCTATGAACTTGGACTGACCATATTGTAGTCTCGTAGTAGTCTCATTGTAACACCCCACTCTCGCAAAACCCGAACCCGATATCGACAGTGATACCCGGATCCGTGCCCCGCGAGGGTGGCATGTCACATCACTTAACA
>JAOQML010000009.1:4578010-4622153 GCA_027568935.1 Erythroxylum urbanii | reverse complement strand
ATTTTATACTATATTATATTATAAACTTTTCATTCAAACAATATTTCATTATATTACATTATAAATTCTTCTATTTTTTCCAAAGTAGTAATTTTTTAATATTATATTCATTTACTTTCTATTTCATTCTATTATAAACTATTTCATTCTATTATACGTTTAAACCAAGCATAACCTTACCTTTTAACGTTTTGTTGTTTATTCCTTTTATTTCGATGCAGGAAGAGGTCTACTGAGAATTACCAATCACCCTGTCTCTTCGTTTCGCTCGATCCAACCATGGATGCTCTTTTCGACTCCATTAACGTCCCAGACCTTCTCTCCACTAGCGACATCTCCGACCCAACCTCCCCTCTCTCGGCCCCCGATCTCCGCCTCCTTATCACCCGCCTTGAGTCCCACTCCCTCCATATTAAATCCAAGGTCCGAAACTACCTCCTCTCTCACCGCTCTGATTTCTCCTCCCTCTTCTCTCTCTGCAACGACGCTGTTTCTCAGGCCGACCGTATTGACCGCACTCTTTCGGATCTTCTTCACTCCGTTTCCGACGCTCCCATCGATGTTGAGATTAGGGAGATCGTGTCTGAGATGAGTGGGAAAATGAGGGAGGCGAGAGTAAAGAGGGAATTGCTTGGATTGTTGGGGGAAATTGTGGGAATTATCCACAGGCTTCGAGGAGCGCGAGATGCGGTTAAGAATGGGCGTCTGAGAATTGCCGCTGAAGAAGTTAGGGACTTGAAGAAGGCGTTGAGGATTGATGACGATGAGGAGGATGCAAGAGAGCCCGTAGTCTTTGGTATGCTGAGGAAGGAATGGCTCGACTGCTTTGAGGAGGTGGCTTTCTCTCTTTCTCTTCAACTTACTTTGCGAACTAGTTATCATAAGGCACTGTTTGGTTGCTGATAAATTTTGAGGGTAAACGGAAGAGAATATTTTCCAAATTGGCAATTAAATTTAAATTAGCCATTCATTAGTATCGAGTGCATGAATGAATCAATTACGCAGCAGTTTGCTATAGTTTTTATAATTTTATTGTATTCTGATTGAAAAATATTGGTGATTTTCATTTTAGAGGAATTGGATTTGGGTTTGTAGATTCAAGAGGTGCTTGTGAGGTTCATGGAAAATGGTGTGCGATTTGATCCTGATTCTGGTACAGTTGAAGTCAAGTATCAGTTGAGTGTCGACCAAATTTCTGGGGTTGACCTTCGCACAATATTGGGAGCCATGGAAGTGAGTACATTTTTTAGTAAGATTATCTTCTTTCTCTATATGTATTCATAAAATAATCCTCCTGTGTTTTGTATGTGTTGAGAGACCTTTGCTATCATGAGAAAAGCAGTTCAAAACACAAGAACTTACTTTTGTTCCCGAGAAAACTGTTTCAAAATTTCCTTGAGTATATTATCTTCATCTCAGTACTGGAATTTAAATCAACTAAGTTTTCAATGGAGTATAAATCTTCAAGTTGCAAAATTTTAACACCTGTAAGTGTTTATTTCACTAGGTGGTTGGAATTTTAGATTATGGATTTGCTAAAGTCGCTGATCAAATGATCAAGTTTGTCTTCACTCCTGCTGTAAATTGTGGATCACTTATATCATTTGTAGAAGACGTGGAAAATGTAGCAGAAGAATTGACGATGGCGGTACTGAACATAATACCATCACATGATCATAAGGTAAAGAGTGCTTCTTCTACCACCAAAGATTTTTTTTTTGGTTTTTTTATTGCTAAGATTTTACTGTGTGGCATCCCACATGAACTGGGCGTTAAATTCCTATATCAGATAATCAAATTCCCATATCAGATAGGAATGAGGAAAAATGATAGTATATATGCCTGCAGAAATGACTACTAATAAGCTTCTGCAGTTATTTTTGGGCATGGGCTTTTATAATATCTGAAATGTACCATTGTTAGGTCAGTTTGAATATGGACCATTACAGATTATATCAGAACTGACCTCTACGACCATGTTGGTATGGGGATAAATTAAGTCAAAGTGGTGGGCTTATGATACTTGCAGATGTCAAGTACAAGGAATGGTGCGATAACAAGGATCATGAGTGGTGCAATAACAAGGATCATGACTAAGGAGTGGCTCCTAGCATGCTTTCATTAAAAGTAGGACAGATGGAAGATTTTGGATGTGGATTTGGATTGTAGATTTGGACCATGATGAGGACATAAAGAACTTATAGAGAGATTATGATATCTTACATGGGTGGATTGGGAAGAGATAGGATATTTTATAAGTCTATAGAATATGACTAGTAATCAACTCATAGCTAATTATTTTTGAGCATGTGATTTTTAAAGCTCAAAATAGGGTTGTTGTTGAGCCCATTTGAACATGGATTGTTACACACTGGCTTGTGTATAAAGTAAAACCAAAGAGTAAGGAATACAGTTTGAAAAGCTGCACAGGCCTAGAGATTTGATATGGTTTTGTCTGTGAAATGTCATTTCTTTTGCAGTTGAAGTGATCCTTGTATAAACAGATTTGTGGTATAAGCGGGCAAAGCTTTATTGACCTTTGCAGAAGATAACGTGATAACTGCCTTTTTCTGCCATCATGCAGCAGTAATGCACCATCATGCAGCAGTAATGCATGTAATCATGCTAATTGTGATATCCTATGAATGTGTGATATCCTAGGAATGTCTTGTGTTGCACCCAAAGTTGTACTTGAGAGAGAGAAACTGGAAGAAAAAGTGAAAATAATGTCTTTAGTGTCTAATAACTGCGTTTTGTTTTATGTGCAATGCTTCAACTGTATTTTTGACATTCTCTAATGTTTGTTTAGATGGAAAAAATGGATGCTGTCACCATGTACTCGGGGATTCTTCAGGCTATTAAGTTTATTTACAGAGGTATATGCTTCCAAAATGGTACTTGGGTTCGATGTTTTGGACGACTGACATGGCCAAGGTTATCCGAGCTTATTATTACTAACTTTCTGTCAAAGGTTTGTTTTCTTGACTTTTTAAACTTGAGCTACAAATCTTTACGGCTTTTTATTAAACAGGAAGTTATACTAATTAATTTAACTAAATATATGCATCTAGTTAGTTTCACTTGAAGCTTGAATTAATTGTTGAACTGCTCATCATCGTCCTCAATTATTGACAATATTTCATTTTGTTGTCTTGCTGAATGATGGAACAGGTTTTTCAATCTTCTAGACTAATATTGATTTCTATAGTGCATTTATTCATTTTAAAACTTTTTTCTGCTGCATATTTTGATTCAAATGTTCTTTCTGTGCTTGCTTTCCTTCTTTGTTTTACTTTAGGCTGTCCCGGAGGATGCCATGAAACTAGCTGACTTTCAAAAGATTATCAAGCATACATCTGAATTTGAAAATTCTATAAAGGAGATGATGTTCATCTCATCAGCTGATAACATGGACCTGAAGTTGAGCAATTTTACTGAAAATGTTGAGGTTCACTTTGCTTCAAGGAAGAAGACAGAAATCCTGGCAAAAGCTAGAAATTTGCTTTTACATTGTGATTTTTCCATTCCTCAGGTGTGATCCAATGACTGACAATTTATGTGATTGTCTAAGAAGTTATTTCCTGAGTAATGATATGTTTTTACAGGAGTATATGAGAAAGGATCCCGTGCCACTAAAAGACAAAAATTCTGTTAATTCCTCCAAGTATGTTGTTAACTTGCTTTTTCTGTCTGAGAGGTGTGTCGTATCTGAAACGGCTTCACAATTGATGGAGTTGGTTCATCAGACACTAAAGGTTGTTGACCAGTAACATGGAAAAGTCGAACTTGTCTCTTTGGAATTTGTTGAATTTTTGCTAGTTTAGTGAACCTCTAAATCGATTAGAAGGGCATGATCATTCATAAGCTTTTGTTTTCTTTGCCTGGCATGCACTACTATTTCGTATAGCCTATGTGTTTATTATGGTTTTATCCCCAAAAGAAGTCTTCGGCAAATGTCCATAATCCCACTGGGTCTCTGATTTCAATTTTTGGGTTAATAGAAATATCAAAATGATTTTGCTTTAGGAGTTGAAGCTATAGGTGTTGTTCAAGGACTTGGCTTAGAGGAATCCATGGTTTTCCTTTTTATTAAAATTTATTATTTACCTATATCGTTGTCTATGCTTCCTCATTGAGCTAACATAAGTTTCTTCATGTAAAATATAGATGTCTCTTGTGCCAAACATAGTTTCCATATGGCTAACATTCATCAACTCGTATCTCTCTTCAATCAGTTATGAAATGTCCTCCCTTAGCTTTCTTTTGTTGCACCATCTCCTCTCCTGTCGCCTTCTGTTTTCCACTTATTGTATTTAATAGGGCATCAAAGAATCCTGTCACTGCATTATTGAATTGTTAATAATAGATAGGAAACAGGGCCAACTTGACTGCATGATCTCACCCAACTCATAGCTTCTTGATCAATGATCTGTAAATCTGGTGCAGGTTGTTTGCCTTTCATCTCCAAGAGTTGCACTGGAGTTCTATCATGCTGCTAGGGATGTTATACTTCTTTATGAGGCAGTTATTCCTGTGAAGGTAAGTGTATTAGAAGAAAACATGGAAGATTGTCAGTTGCTTGTAGCTCTATGGTTCAGTTATCCAATGCAGAAACTATAGCATGCATAATATCAACATTCTATGAAGACATAGAGGTTGGCCACAGGCATTTTAGGATGTCTCTTCAGAGCTATCATAATAAGTTCTGGTTTTATCTTCTTATTGAGCTTCACATGTATTATTTTTTTACTTTGATTTTACCAATATTCTACAAATTTCAGTACAAAGATCTAAGAGATTTGTGGCTTTTGCATGCTCATCTTTGTGATGCTAATTTTTAAATTTGACTTGTGAAGTTAGAAAGGCTGCTTAATGGCATCAACCAGGTTGCTGTTCTCATGCACAATGACTGTCTCTATCTATCTAAAGAGATATTTGGACTGGCCTTTCAGGTATGCATAGATTATCAAATACTTTATGATCATGAAAAAAGTTGCTTAATCTTCTTTATATCTACCCTAGTAACTTATCAGGCATGATTGAGTAATATGTGGTTTCCTCTGTTCTTAGGATGACAGAATTGTGATTTGTTCTAGCAATGACATTTTTATACTTGCAAATCCCACATTGTTATTACCCAGACAACAAAATAAAAAATTCAAACTCTGCCTTCTTGAGAGATACAAAATCCCAAATTTTGATGGTGGGAAAGCTAACCCTATTTTTCTTTGAATCATGTTGTAGTACCGCCCATACTTTCCATCCCCAATAAAAGAAAATGCTGTTTTTGTTGATATGGCTCCGCGGTTTCACTTAATGGCGGAGGAGATTCTGCAGAGACAGATTGAAATCGTGATCTTAAATTTGAAAGAGGTACTAGAATTGAAAGACACTCCTTATATGGTCGCTTACTACTGTTAGAAAATGTTGGCATTTATTGGTTTATAACAAGTCTCTGTTTTGTTAGGCAATTGATGGTGCTGATGGTTTTCAGAACACTCATCACATGCAACAATATGAGTCTGCTAAGTTTAGCATAGATCAGGTGGAATTTTCAGTCTTGTCTTTGTCATTTCAGTTGTTGTTGTCTTTTTTAGAGTTAAGTGAAACTGAATTTTTGTTGATCAGGTTATTTTCATTCTCGAGAAAGTACGCATCATTTGGGAGCCTCTCTTACTCCCTTCAACTTACAAGAAAAGCATGTGTACAGTTCTAGAGTCAGTTTTTTCCAGAATCTTGCGAGACATACTCCTCCTAGATGATATGGCAGCTGATGAAACTTTACAGGTAATGTCAAATCAACAAGTTATATTTTTTATTCTTCAAATGTTAAATTTTTTTGGCATTTATTAACCTCTCTTCATGAATTGCCAGCTGCAAAGACTAATCAATTTGATGCTGGAAAGCCTATCTCCTCTGATGGAGTCCCTGATTGCTGTCATCCATGGGCAAAACTCAGACGAATATCTGAGACACCCTGATAATGACCTAATACCATCTTTGTCCAAAATTCGCAAGCTTGCAGGTAGTTTTTTGTCTGTTGCTTAAGTTTCTCAATTGTTAACCTATTTGTTTATGCAATTACCCTAGTTATTCATTTTCCGCAATAATTTCAGAATTACTGGACATGCCTCTAAAATCAATTATGGCAGCTTGGGAGAGTGGGGAACTTCATAGATTCGGTTTTACCATTTCAGAGGTAAATTAATATCTGAGCTTACCTGGGACTTAAATATGAATAGAATTTGTCAAAAGTAAAATAGTTCATTGATACAGCGAGGTCAAAGATTCTTTTGTTGGGCAATAGTGCAATAGTAATCACAACAGGAAGGTCTGGGCTCGAATACTAGCCTGGTCGGGTCTGAATACCCGAGCCAAATTCCAATCAAATTTATTTAGTCTATTGACTTCATGTTGGGTCAGTCTGATTTTCCTTAATTGGTCGGAGCAGAAAAAATTGTCAAGTCTGATTCCAGTCAAATCAGAATTGACCTTTTGGTGTTTGTCATGCCCTAGTGGGCACTCCTACTTATGAATCTAAGTTTAGGTTTGTAAATTGCAACACCTGTGTTAAATGCCAAACTTTCTGTTCCCTTTCATCTTTTTCAAGGGAAGTGGACGCGGGGAATTAGGGGAAGGAGGTTCAATTCTCATTTTCTGCACATGTCAGAAATAAGGCAGATCTATTGAGAAAACTTATTTAGCTGAAAATGGAACTTGCTAGCTGCATATTTGGCCAAATTCGCAATTTCTTTTTGTCTTCATATTTTGGGTACAAGCAAACTGTATTTCTTTTCTTTTCTTTTTTATTTTTTGCCACTGAAGCTGGTGACATCCAAATCAAATCTTTCTAAATCTTCTTTCTTAAATGTATCCGATAGTTTTTTTTTTCAAAAAATAGTTTTTCTTTTCAAAAAAATGCATCAGATAGTTTTTGTGGTTCTACCCATTTACAATAAGCTAAGAAGCTATTTCTAGGTTTTAAGTGATTCTACCCTTCTACAATGAGCTAAGAAGCTCTTCATTTCTGCAGGTGGAAGAATTTATTAAAGCTATATTTGCAGATTCACCCCTACGAAAAGAATGCTTATGGAGGATGGCAAATGTAAGCTTGTAGAAACGGCTTAACAATTTATATCTATTGGAAGGCTGAAAGTTCCAGCGTATAGGGATTCTTGCATCAACTAAAGGATGGGAAATTTTTTAAGGCGAAGCGCTTGGAGAATTGTTTCTAGCTTGGGCGGCCATAGGCAATTTAAGTTAATCTCGTTTCACTCCAATTTAGTTAACAGATATAGATTGTAGTTTCGATTCATGTAAAGTTGAGCAGCATATAGGTTAAGAGTGAAGGTGTGTGATTTCTTTTCTCGAACTTTCAATTATTCTTTGATCGATACGATGCAACAGGAAGCTCGTTGAAATCTAAAGGTCGGTAGTGTAAGTCTTATTTTTAGCTTTGATGATGATATCTGTCAGCTTTTAGCCGTCTTTGCGGATTAGTGTCGATGAGGCTGTGTATCTTATCTGTGAAACATATATTTTGCACTGAGGATTGTACAGTTGCTTTTGTTCTTCAGCTGACAAACAAGTGTAGGTTGGTCCTCTGTTATTAGAAATGTTTTGAATTAGGTTTAATAGAAACAAAAACTTAACGATTGAAGTTGGTGTAAACTGATGAAAAAGCTCTCCACACACTTCATTGGTGGCCGCTGCAAAAAATGGAAACCACTTGTCTGATATTCTAGATTCACCAGGGTCTCTTCATCCTTTTTCAAGTTACGATAAATTATTTAGAATACTTTAAAAATAAGATTCTGTATTATAAGATTTTTTTAAACTTCACGCTCTAGCATGATTTTTATTGGGTGTTAGTAATATTTTAAACTATGAATAAAATATTATTGGTCAACTATGGATATTTTTAGCGATTTTTATATTTTAAAAATTATTGTTGTATAAAATTATTTCATCAACTCCAAATTTACTAATGGAAAACATAACTTAGAAAACATACAAACATCTTAAAACTCTAAGGTTAAAAATGTATTTTGAAATTTATTAAAATATAACTTGAATTCTAATTTTTCAAAATGTTTAGTTTTAATTACGATGTTTTGAAAATATTCAAAATAGATGTTAAGTGAAGATTAAATTTTTATTTGTTAATTGTTATGCCATTATTAATGTGCTACCTTTTATTTCTAAAATCAATTAGTAAACTCTATTGTTACGTATATACTGTATGTCAGAGTGGAGATTAGGTTATTTATTTAAAAAACTTAGAATTATTCCCGCATCAAAACTTTGAAATATCTATAGTCGCAATATGTCTTCTTATCAACTACATGGAATTAGCGCTGCGTATGGTTACTGTGATTTATATACTGAGACGAAACGAAATAAAAATTTGAAGACAGAATAGAAAAAAAAATGGAGACAGTGAGATGTTTGGTTGTAATGGACAAAACAAATAAAATTGTGTGTCTCGATGACAGAAATGTGTTTGATTGCAGTTGACAGAACATAGAAAACAGTGTCAATGACCAAAGTACTCTTGTAGTATAATATGATTGGAAATATGTAATTCATTGATTATTTTAAAACGAATAATTTGTATTAGTTTTTCTTAATTGTATCTATAAATAAGGAATTAAAAAATGAGGAACTTAAAAACGGGAGTATTGAGCTATTGAATAGCAAAAAATCCTTGCAAGTTAACAATAAAATGAATTATGTAAATATTTTTTATAATTGTATCAATATTTTTAATTTTATTCGTATTTTTTAATTACAATGAAATAAAATAAAGAACCTAAATATTTAATGAAATAAGAAACCTAAAAATTTAATGAAATGAGTTATTGAATAAAAAAAATCCTACAAGTTAGAAATTTTAGTACATAATAATTTAATAAAACATCTAAACATTCATGGAATTAATTGCATAATAAGTTAAAGATACATTCAAGCCTTATATTTTATTAAGAATGTCTTTTTTTGCCATTTATACACTTGGGCATGTGTGGAATATTAGTAATAATATGGGGATATTTTTGTCCAACAACCCACATGTTTTGTTTCTGTGACAGACATAAGAAAGTTATGCCATGGTTTTGGAAGGAACAAAAAATTTATATTTTTGTGAATTAGAGATGGAACAAAAATGAGCAGTGTCAACAACCAAACACTACTGGACGCAGAATTTTTGTGTTTTGTTATCTGTCTTCACCCATAAAGACATCAGCCAATCCCAACGTAGAAGAACAATTGGTCACAACAACAACCAAAGCAAAATTAAGATGGGCATGATCTTCTTCGGGACATATATAATTGAAGCCAATCATCGATAAGATCCGATCTTTCAATGACATAAGGGGAAGGAAGCGAGCAAGTAGGATATGAAGCAAATCTTTGGCATTGAGAACAAAAATATGGAAAATGCCAAGAAATTTCCAAAGGGATCACACTACATTAATGAATGGATGGTATAGTTTGCTAAAATGTTCGAAAACCATATGGGGTCAATTCTGATTCATATTTAGGTCTTCACGAACTTGCAATGAAGGTGTACTATGAAGTTATAGAGGAGGTAGTTACAAGTGATGAAGCACAATATCTTTTTGATACAACAGTAAGGAAGGTCAAATTGATGGCAGCTTTAGCATTATTCAAATGACCAAATGTCCACATGTCTAAGGCAAGAAAAACGCTTTACCTCACACAAGACTCTTAAAAAGAGTTAGTACATAGAACATAATAAACTTAAATGCGATTGGGCTCAAAAGGAATATAAACAAGTAGGGAAGAAGTATGGAAAAGCATTAAGGATCAAACCACAATTCTGTGAAGGTCATCTTGCTCTTGCAAGACTGCAATTTGAGAAACTTGGGTTGAAATAGGTTTTCACAATAATTTGAGAATAGTTTCTTGATTTAAACAAGTTAGATTGAAGATTTTGGTTAAAAATTTTAATTAAACTAATTAAGAACATAATAATTTAAGTTTTTTTAAAAATGTCACTTGGGCACCATTATGCCATGTGACATACATGTGACACCGGAGCTGACTAATTGATTTTAAATAATAAAAACGTTACATCAATAATGACGTGACATTTAACAAATGAAAGTTTAACCTTATTTGGTTCTTTTTTGTCTACATAGGATATATTTTGTTAATATTGAAGTTAAACGCTTTGAAATGTTAGGATTCAAGTTGTAATATGATAAAAATGATATGGTTCAAAATGTAATTTAGCCTAAAACTCAAAAATAACTTAAAAATATAAAAATATTATGAAAATTATAAAAATTAAAAATGTAATACAGTTATAAATAAAAAAAGTTATTCCACATTTAAAGCAATATTGTCCTCAATATTATGCATGAAGAATAAAAAAATTAAAAACACTCCTTACACACCTAGATTGCTATAGTGGAACTTTTCCATCATACTAGAATGAACCATATTTATCATCATCTACACAATTCTAGATAAACTACAGGAGGCTCATAACTAGACAAAGCCAAATTTGCATTTAAATTTCCAATAGTAATAAATTAACTCAAAAAATAAAAATAAACATAAAAGTTAATTAAAATAAAATAAAAGGTAACAAAAGTACTAATCTTATCTACATGTATGCATGAATAATAAACCCAAAGTTACTAAAGTTTTCTGATAGGTGTAGATTGCGATGTACTTTTGTAGGTAATTTGATATCTACTTAGTGATTAATTTGATTGTTTAGTGTGTGATTAGGTGAAGAAATTGTGTTAGTTCATAAATATTTGTGTTTAAGTGTTTTTTTGGGTGAGAACATGTTTTTAAGGGTCAATTATATATATACGAGGTGCCGTGATGAGTTTGTTAGTGTTTCAGGGCATTCAGAGGAGTTTCGGAAGAAGCTCGAACTAAAACACAGGCTACGATCGTGGCCAGAGCATAAACACAAATCCACGATCGAGGCCACGATCATGATAGAAGCTCGAGCACAAGATAATGATCATGGGGAGTCAGCCATCATCGTGACAGAGAGCTGACAGAGGGCAAACAAACTGGTCACAATCGTGCACTAATGGCCACGATCGTGGCCTGCACTCAGATAGACACGAGGACTCTTCTGGATTCGAGTTTTTGAGGGACATTTAGGACATTTCAGACACCAAAAAGCCACTAAGGTTACCTTAATTGAAAAAGACTATAAAAGCATTATGAGGTAACCTTAAAAAGACTTATACAATCAACCTACATTTGGAAACCCTAAATCGGGTCGCATGGGATCTCTAGCTATGAAATTACCGACTAGATTGATTAAGTGGTCAATTAGATCTTCCAACCCTCATTAATCCGATCCAATCATTTTTATCTAGCTGACCCTCTCGGTTTACTAACAAAATATGCAAATACATTAATCAATCACAACACCCAAACCAAATAAACACAATTCAACTAGATTAACATTAAATATAAGCAAAATATAGAAGGAAAAGTTAGAACATCATTAGTAACTCGAAATTTATAACCATACAACCTATCCCAACCTTACATATTAAATGAATAAAAAGAGAAATAGGGAGAAAATGAAACTTAGGTTGGACGATTTAGGAAAGCAATGGCGACGAGAGATCACCATATTGATAGGTGTAGATTGCATTGTATTTTTATAGGTAATGTGTTTTTAGTGATTAGTTTGACTGGTTAGTGCGTGTTTAAGTGAAGAAATTGTATTAGTTTATAAATATTTGTGTTTAAGTGTTTTTTTAGGTGAAAACATGTTTTGAGCTGCAATTATATATAAATAAGGTGTCATGATGAGTTTGTTAGTGTTTCAGAGCATTCGGAAGAGTTTCGGAGGAAGCTCGAGCCAAAACTTAGGCCTTCACAATCCTGACAAAAGCTTGAGCACAAGACCACGATCATGGGGTTGATAGGCGTTGATTGCATTGTATTTTTATAAGTAATTTGATGTGTGTTTATTGATTAATTTGAATGTTTAGTGTGTGTGTAGGTGAAGAAATTGTGTTATTTAATAAATATTTGTGTTTAAGTGTTTTTTTTTGGGGTAAGAACATGTTTTGAAGCTTCAATTATATATATATAAGGTGCCGTGATGAGTTCGTTAGTATTTCAGGGCATTCGGAGGAGTTTTGGAGGAAGATTGAATCAAAACACAAGCCCATGATCGTGGCCTTTTAGGCTACAATCGTGATAGAAGCAACAACAGAAGCCCACGATTGTGGCCGTGTCAAAAGTTTGAGCACAAGACCACGATCGTGGGGTTAGTAGGTGTAGACTACATTGTATTTTTATAGGTAATTTGATGTGTGTTTAGTGATTAATTTGATTGTTAGTGTGTGTTTAGGTGAAGAAATTTTGTTAGTTCTTAAAAATTTATGTTTTAAGTGTTTTTTCTGGGTGAGAACATATTTTAGAGCTTCAATTATATATATATGAGGTGTCGTGATGAGTTTGTTAGTGTTTCAGGGCATTTAGAGGAGTTTAAGAAGAAGTCCAAATCAAAACATTGGTCACAATCGTGACAGAAGCTTGAGCACAAGACCACGATTGTGGGGTTGATAGGTGTAGATTGCATTATATTTTTATAGGTAATTTGATGTGTGTTTAGTGATTAATTTGATTGTTTAGTGTGTGTTTAGGTGAAGAAATTGTGTTAGTTCATAAATATTTGTGATTAAGTGTTTTTTAGGTGAAAACATGTTTTTGAGCTTCAATTTTATATATATGAGGTGTCGTGATGAGTTTGTTAGTATTTTAAGGCATTTGGAGGAGTTTCAGAGGAAGCTTGAACTAAAAAGGCCATGATTGTGACAGAAGCATCAACACAAGCCCACGACCACGATCGTGAGGAGTGAGCCACGATCTTGACAAAGAGCAAACAAACTGGCCACGATCGTGCACTAAGGGCCACAATCGTGGCCTACTCGTAAACAGTTGCGAGGTTGCTTTCAGATTTGAGTTTTTGAGGGACATTTAGGACATTTCAGATCTCGGAAAGACACTAGGATTACCTTAATTGGAAAAGACTATAAAAGCATTATAAGGACACCCTAGAAAGACTTCTACAATCAGCCTACATTTGGAAATCCTAATTAGAGAGAGAAAGAAGAGAGAGAGAAAAGAAGAAGAGGAAGAAGAGGAGGGTTCCGATGTTGAAGCTTCCCAGATTATGTGATCTTTTAACTCCGCTGCTTTCCTGAATCGTCCAACCTAAGTTTCATTTCCTCCCCATTTTCCTTTTTATTCATTTAATGTGTAAGGTTGGGATGGGTTGTATGGCTATGGATTTCGAGTTGTTAACGATGTTATGGTTATGGATTTCGAGTTATTAATGATGTTCTAACTTTTCCTTCTAGATTTTGCTTATATTTAATGTTAATCTAGTTGAATTGTGTTTATTTGGTTTGGGTGTTATGATTAATTAATGAATTTGCATGTTTTGGTAACAAACTAATTAATTAATGTTTTTGCATGTTTTAGTAACAAACCGAGAGGGTGAGCCGGATAAAAATGAGTGGATCGGATTAATGAGAGCTAAGTGTTCTAATTGACCACTTAATCAATGTAGTCGGTAATTTCATGAAGAGAGACCCCATATGAGACCCGATTGTTTATTAGAGAGTTTTAGAACTAATTAGAATTACGGGTAATTTGTGAATTGAGAGATTGCAAGTCCATAATTCGATTAGGGTTTACAATTTATAGAGTGGTTATAACCTGAGAGAGCTATCAACCCTACGATCGTCTAGAACCGACACCCCATAAACACATAGATGGCTAGATTAACATTAATGATAGGTAAAATCTCCTCTTTCATAACTTGAATAATTCTCTAGACGGATTTCCATTATTACATTATTCGTTCATTGGTTTATTTTTTAGTCTATTATTCGAATTAAAGTCTTAAACAAAGCACAACCTGAATTAAGTGACGCCTAAGCACAATCTCTGTGGGACAATATCTGCTTTTTACTATAAGTAACGACCTGTATACTTACGCTTTTTAGCGTAAAACAAGTTTTTTTGGCAGTCAACAAGTTTTTGGCGCCATTATCAGGGATTGATTTGTTTATCATCTTGTTTAGTTTAAGTGACTTTGATTTAAGAGTGTTCGATACTTTTCCTTGCATTTTTGTAGGTGTATGAACACAAGGAACATTAGAAGGTCTAACAAGTTTAGTGAAGAAGAGTTTTCAGATATTATACGGCACGAAAGAGAGCTAAGAAGAGTTAGACGTCAAGACAAAATATAATGGAATATGGAAGAAGATGGTGAGTAAGGAGGAGTTGAGAGGACATTGATGGACTTTGTGAGGCCAGGTTTAAGTCCTCAAAGAGTTGCAAGGTTAGCGATTTAAGACAATAATTTTGGGATCAAGTCGACATTCCTTAACGTACTTTAGACCAATGTACAGTTTTATAGGTTGTCCAACGAAGATGCTTGTGCCCATCTTGCAAATTTTTTGGAGATCTTTGATACCTTTAAGTTTAATGGGATGTCTAATGATGTTGTGAGGTTAAGATTGTTTTCTTTTACCTTGAGGGTGTTAGAAAAGTGCTCTAAAGGCAATCACCTTTAGCACTTATTGTACAAATCATTTTATGATTAATAAAGGCATTTTTCATTATTTTGATGTTCATACATTTATAGATTTGATGTTGATCTTAAATTAATTTAATGCGGTCCTTGATACAAAACATAACATGAAGGAAATCATGATAATGAGTCTCCTATCATATGTAATTATGTTAGTATCTAAACTTTTCCTAATCATAGGATTAATAAGATGGGATATCATTAATCCGGATAGACTAGCGCATTTTATACTCCTTGATTAGATTAAGCAATAGATCTTATAAGCTGTATACATAAGTTATTTAGAGTTAACATGTTGATACTTCTAAGGATAGGAAGTACATTGGATAACCTACTATGAGACAATCATATAGATATTCTATTCCAGTGTCAATGATAGTCTCATCTTAGTATTGGTGCAAGTATCCTTTGACTTGAGGTACTCAAGGATATCTTGAATATTGATCATACGTTTTGACTCCATTCATCGGTGCCTTTTGAGGGATTACTCATAGGATGGTGATTGGGTACAGCTTGAGGTATTTGAAGGTAATTGAGTAGCCAATAAAGGATTCACCACTCCTGATAAAAGGAGATGATACCCATGGCTTCTTGTTGAGGTCAATACTCGGGAGTCTCTGACCAGAGCAGATATGTGTAATGAAGAGAGTCTTCAATGATACATCGAGTAATGAGATTCTCAGGACAAAATCTAATATCATTTGGACTAGATGTGACGTAGTCAGTCTAGTGGGAGTTGACACTTTGACCATACTCTGAACCAAGTGGGGTATAGATGGTCAAAAGACAAATTACATGAAAATATTGCGTATGGAAGGGTTCGTAGTCAAACCACTGACTTTTCGATTAATTGGACGTCATAACGTGCTGCTAGCCACCGCTCTTGACTTACTTAAATTAAGGGTTAATTCAAGTGGCCAACATAACCAAGAACTTAATGAGTTACAGAGATAGGAGATCTGAAGGATGAGCAAAATGGTCTTAAATGGTAATTCAAGATAAGAGTGAGTGTTTCGAGATATATCGCGATGTGATCATGATAGAAAATGTTGCATGGAATGGATTAGAAACAAGTGTTGTTGGCTTCCATTAATGCATGCTATTCATTGTCATTAACTTCCCATAACTTCCATTAATGCATGTTATTCATGACCATTAACTTCCTATAACTTTCCATTAGTGATGAGGGTTATGGAAGGCCAAATGGTGGAAGAAATTGAGATGATTTTGGTGTATCTTGTGTAAGACAAAAATGAAAAAAGTTCTTTTTCTTACACACACTTTTTCTTTGTAACTCTCTCAAGAGTTCTTGTCTTTGCTAGCATAAAAAAAGAATTCTAGCCATCTCCTAGTGAGGTTTCATCCTTCTATCTTCGTATGGACTTTCAGTAGAGATGGTCTGTATTGATTGTTGTGGTTTACGACAACCTAACGCAGAGAAGATTAACGAATGAAGGAGACCATTGGAAAGGTATGTAAACATCTTACATTTCATGTTTTTGTTTTTCTATATCTATATAAATAAGTAGATCTAGTTTTTGAGGTTCTATTTTATTTTCACTGCGTATATTTGATATATATTATATATGAGATGCATGATTGGAACCTAGCAGAGGGATCAGGTAAAGACATGTTATAATTCACTTAATGCAGGCCAAATCACTACTTGGGGGCAGCTAGCCCAAGCTTTCCTATATAATGACTTCCCCTTGACCAAGATAACAAGAATTATAAAAGAGATCACACTTTCAACAAAATGATTGGGGGTCATTGTATGAAGCCTAAAAGAGATTTAAGGAATTACAAAGGAGTTGCCCCATCACAATCTTCCGAGGGAATTTCTTTTATAAACATTCTACAATGGTATAACTCAGAGCACAAGGGGAACAATAAATGCAGGTATAGGAGGGTCTTTGATGAGAAAAACCATTGATGCAGCTCAAGACCTTTTGAAAGATGTAACAACTGTGTGTGGTCAAATGAAAGGAGTAGATAAGGTCCAAGGAGTAAAAAGGAACGATTCCACTTAACTCAGTGGCAGCCTTGTAAGCACTTATTACCGCTTTCACTAAGCAATTGAGCAACATGCAAGGAGCTTCTTCATCCACAGTCAAGACAATGCAATTACAATATGAATTATATGGGCAGGACAACGATGGGTCAGCTAAATGCTTCTTACTAGGAGCTAGTGGTATAAAACAAGTAAATTATTTGGGTCAGCCACAACAAGGTAATAATGCATACTTTAACGCTTATAATCTTTGGTGGAAAAACCACCCAAATTTTTCGTGGAGTACTAAAAATGCTGGTGGCCAAGTGAAAGCACAAGGACCTCCTGGATTTCAGTAAGACCGACTTTGTTCTTTGGAGAAGAAAATGGAAAAGTTAATGGATGTAATAGGTTCAAAGTTCTCAAGCCAAGAGGACAGTCAAAGAAGACAAGATGAGAGTCAAAAGAGAATGCCCCAAAATTCTACAAGGGGGATGTAGTACTGATAAAAAACTAATAAAAAACACTGATAAAACAACATAAAACAAGATGGTAGCAGATAACTAAGGTTTCAAGTTACACATGTAAGTAAAGCAACAGAGTAAGATATTGCATATGCTGCACAAGAAGGAGAAGTTAACTCTCAAAGATAAGAAGGTCACATTTGCAGTCCTCTTGTAATTATTAAGTTTAAGAAATATGGCAGTAAGAATTGTAACAGATATGCAAATTGCTTCTAAATAATGTCATTTCATCTTAGCAGACGTATCATATGAGCAAGTTCGACCAGCCTTGCTAGCAATTAAGAAACTATTACTCCTCATGCACAATAAAAGTTCTATTTCACAATGGAATGAGCTTTTTTTCTCACTCTCTTGCACTAAGTAAATCCTTCAGTTGTCCATATGATCAAGCATTTATCACTGGACAAACCCAAATATAAGAAAATGTAGGGAATATAATCAAAGAACAATAATTGATGATGATGCTCATAATAGCAGTTAATGTTGGATACAACTTCAACGAATAATAGGAATAACAAGAATTAAAACATAAAAGGCATGTTAAAAATGGTTTGTGGATTCATTGACAATAAGTGGAGATAGACTAGACAACATACAATATTAAAAAAGCAAAAAAATCACGATGACCTAGACAATAATAGACACTAACAGACAGATTTAGGGGGCCACAGAAAACATAAAAGACAGACAACAATGACCTACCATGATGAAATGTCGTTTGAGGAAGAACACATGGTGAAGAAGACAGAAGACGCGCGATGAGGGATTGTGTCGGAAGAAAATGAGAGATTAGGTATTAGGGAAGAGGAAACTGGGATTGTGTCGGAAGAAGATGCGAGAAGAGCGTGAAGATTGAAGCACGGTGATGTCTGTGAGTAAAAGGGATTAGGGATTTGGGAAGAGGAAGAGGACAAACAGTGCGTTTGGGAAAAGGAAGGTTGCATATCGCTTAGTGAAAAATGAGGCGTTTCTATCCAAAAATGTTGTGCCTGAGGGCGGAAGTGACGCAACGTTTTTAGACCTGATGTAGGACACACCACTATGCGACGTAAGCAATGGTGAGTCCCACATCCAGCAGAGAAAAAAAAACATGTTAACATTTAATGGGCCAATTAAGCAGATGACTGACGATGCCCTTATGGTGTCAATGCTTGGGATCCAATCTGAACAGTTTTTGAACCTTAGGGTCTTATTTGAACATCTGAAAACCTTTAGAATTCAATTTGAACACTTTAAAACGTTAAGGTATATTTTGTACATTTGTGAAAACGTTAGGGACTAATTAACCCTTTTGGCCAAAATCTTAAAGATGACATTTGCTTCTCATATCAGTAGGAGTTGTGCATTGATAGCATATATGTGAGCTTGGGTCATATTGATGATCCTATCCGCAACTTTATATTTGTCTTCCAACTTTGCTGCATATCTTCTGTTATTTCGTTCACGCCAGATGCAGTAGATGGAAAGGGTAAAAGCATCTTTGAGTAGCAAGACATTTGGTCGTGTAAATGAGCACCCAGTTCAACACAGAGTTCCAATGAAAATTGTCATGGTGTAACGAAAGTAGGTGTAATAGTCGCCAGATTATTGTAGAGAAGGTGCAGAGGAAGAACAAATGGTCTATAGTCTCAGACTGCAATACCACAAAAAACACAAGTATCATCAAGGTTCCCACGCCATTAACTTCTTGTCTGCAGACGGTTTTTAAGGGCAAGTCAAGTTATGAAGGACGCTTGAGGACAGATGGGATGCTTCCAAAGGAGTTGAAACCATGGAACTATTGGCTGGTTAACTTAGAATAATGTATAACATGAGTGATTGGTGAATAATGCATAACATGTGTGATTGGTGAACTTACCATTCGAATTAAGATTCCAAGAGATGCTATCTTCAGTTGAAAAGCACTTAATGTGAAAACTAATACTATTTCTTGTAACCAAATTCTGTTCCCCAATACCAATCAATTAAAATTCCAGATCGCAACAACGAGAAGCGGGATATCTCAACGCGAATCCCACTTTGTATGTGACCTGGAAGTCCTCTAATATACTCAACATTAGTAAGACACACGGTATCTCAGAGATACAAAATTTCTTCCCCATACATTTTCACGTGCTTATCTATTATATGCTTCAGTTCAATTATAGCTCGTCTTTACTTCCAACATTTTCACCCATTAGTTCTTCAAGGGAGAACTCATCCTCTTCAACGATCACTCCATCTTTACCATCCCAAGTTTCAGTATTCACTATTTGTGGGCTGCCATTCAGGGGTAAGTTTCCCTTTCCACCACGCCCAGCTTCCTTGACAAACTCTCTGACAAACAAAATGGAAGTGATGTAAGATTTTTGTTCATCTAGCTGAAAATAGAGAGCTAATAGAATACTTACATGACATGTTCAAGCTCAAATGCACTCTTCATTGGGGCATATGCTCCTTTCTTCACATTTAAGGCTACCAGAGCTGGGTATCCATAACCACCAACACCTACACGAGTCTCAAGATCTGGCTGCTTTCCTGCAGCCACCCAGACATAGCTGCACATTTGCAACATAGATCAGCATTGACATATTGACATGTTAGCATCTGATTCATTAAATCATAAAGTAAACTATACTGCATGCCTGTAAGGGCTCCTCTTGAACATCTCTGCAACTGATAGCAACTGATTAAGGTATCTGTTCCTTCCTTCCGCCTTGGAGTCCAAAATGTCTGGTAAGAAAGCGACAAAACAGATTGCAGCTGACCCGCACTTCTCTTCCATTATATCCTATAAAGAAAAGAGAGTACTTATTTTATGGAAAAGGAAACTGATATAATCTGAGCTGTTCTTCGGGTGCAATGGCTTACTGGTCCAGTTAGCTCAGTCACTTCAGGTGGTGCAACATTTGATTCCAGCTGTTCCAGAGAAAATGATTCAATAGCAGAGGCAGTTCTAGCACCCTCATAAGGTATTGGGGAGTCCTTATCAGCCCCAAATACCAGGATTGTAGGGAATCCTTGCACTTTGAACCTGCTCATCAAGGACTGGAAACCTCACACTGTCAATAGCCACTTCAAATGAGAAGTATAACAGCAAAAAACCTGATTACTATCGATTTTCATCACCAGAGATCTTGAAGAGCATTATACCATGAAGAAAAATTTGTGCTAAAACCAAAGGCTCAAGAAATATGTTCTATCAATGATGCAAAAGAGTTTAAAGTCTATAAAAAAAATAAAAAAGGAAAAAATTAGTCATCTATAAGTTTTAATTTGGTGGGATAAAGGTTGAGGATTGAATTTACGATAAAGACAAGAGTTGAAATTTAGATTATGTTAGGATTTTTTTATTAGAAGTAGGAGCAAGTGAAATATGTTATTTTAGTTTAGATATATTATCCTAGTTGTTTAAGACTTATAGAATTTTTATTAGAAAAAGATTTAAATTTATTAGGAACCTTTTCCTACAAGAATAAGAGTTTTAAGAACATCTCTATAAATAAGTGTATAGTCAGCCCTTCTATAACAACATATCCTGAATCTTCTTTCCACAAATTTGATTTTAAATCAGAAAGTGTGATGCTTTCTTGTAAAGGTGCTTATTAGACCTTGGGAATGATTCCTAAATTCTTACTATCCATTATTTTTGTTCTTTGCCACACGCCAACAATTCTAACCTAAAGTTCCAGTAATCAAAGCCCTAAATTCTATCCATATCAAGCCTAAATTCCAACTACACCTGAAATCCTAGAGTAAATTTTCAACAATCAAATCTCATCTATAACAAATCTGAAATTTCAGCATTGCAGGTTGAAATTCAAATCTAAAACTTGATATAGCATTCTAATATTAGCCATATTTCCTAATTTTGTGAGGTTTAGCTACTAGTTAATACTTCTTTTATTTATCCTACATCAATTTAATATTAGAGCTCTGATTCACAATGGCAGCATGTAGTTGGAGGCCATCTAGAAGAATATTCAGTGACCAAAACGGGAATAAAATGCTTTTTGAGTTTTTCAAGTTATAAACAGATTGAATCTTAATGACCCTCTACCACCAGGTGCTCTAAGAATTAGCCTACAAAACAACATTGAATAGCAAACTAAACTGGATGTCAGAGGGTAAAGAAAGTGAAATCCAAAATGAAGAGGCTACGACTAATCAACAGCAAGTGGAGTTAGGAAATTAACGCCTACCAAGATATCCAAGACAAAAAAAACCAACCAATAACACTTAAGAGAGCACATGCAAGACTTTAGAGATAGAATTGAAACACATACCGTACTTGATAATATTACTAAGGAAGTTCTTGTTGAAGCCCCTAATAATATTACTAAGAACATGTGCATAATTGGAACATAATTTCATTCAACAGTTCTATAAATAGGTCAATTGGCAAGAGTTTTTTTTAGATAGTTTCGGGAGTTCAACAAAAAGAAAACCTATTGATATGGTTCCTTTACCGCATCTAAGAAGTGTTAGTGTTGAAGCTGAATATTTTGCACAACATATGAGGGATATCTTTGATAAGGTACAAAGAACAATAAAAACCAACAATTTGACTTATAAAGAACATGTTGATCAACATCGTCGATTGTTAAAATTCAATAAAGAAGATATGGTAATGGTAAGGATCTGTCTAGAGCGTTCTCCAAAAGGAAATATAAGAAAGTTCATTCACAGAGTATTAAACCTTATAAGATCCTCAAAAAGATAAGTGTTAATACTTATGTTTGGAACTACCAAGTGAAATGGGAATTAGTCATTTCTTTAATGTTGTAGACTTAATTATTTATCATGAACATATGGTAAGTAATCTCTGATTGCAGCTGTAAAAATTCCAGCCACTCCTCCTCTTAAGGAGGAGATAGAGGATGTTCTTAATGAACCCATAAGAGCTAGAGGATATCAACAGTTGCTTATAAAGTGAAAAGGAAGATCAATTTTTGACAATACTTGAATTTCAGAAGTTTGAGTCCAGACTTATATGATCAGTGTTTATCACATTTTACGTCAAAGATAACTTCAAACAAGCTGAATAAAATTGACACAAAAGATCTTAAAAGTCCAAAAGAAATAAAAGAGAAAATATAGGCCAACCACAAACTTTAATTTGGTGGAATGAAAGTTGGGAATTGAGATTATAGCAAAAACAAGGGAACATTTAGATTATATTAAGATTTTGTATTAGATAAGAAATAGTAGTAAGTCAAATATGTTATTCTAATTTAGATATATTATCCTAGTTGTTGAGGACCTACAAAATTTTTATTAAAATAGGATTTAAATTTCTATAAATTTGAGTTTTCAACTAGAAAATGTGATACTTTCTTATAAGAGTGATTCTTAGACACTATAAGTGATTTCTAGATTCCTACTCTACATTGTTTGTGTTCTTCACTAAATTTGAGCAATTCTAGCATAGAGTTTTAGCAACCAAAATCCAAAATTTTAGTCATATCAAGCCTGAATGCTAGCTATAGTAAAACCTAAAATCCTAGTCCAAATTTTCAACGAGCAAAAACTCTTCTATACCAAATCTCAAATTTCAATACTCCAAGCTAAAATTCAGACCAAAAACTTGATATTCAAGATATATTTCCTAATTTTATAAGTTTTAGCTACTAGTTAATACCTCTATTTGTCCTACATCAATCAGTCTAACTTTGATACTTAAGTTCTATTTTAGATAATTTCAACTTATAGAATCGAAATATTTCCAAGCTCTGAGTTGGGATCCCATCAAAGTACTTGAAACGCTGTTATCTATTAGCAAAATATTTGAATGCTTCTAGAAAGCAATAAAACATAATTTTGAACATATTAATCAAATGAATTAGGATACACTAAAATCAAAATTATTTTTCTACAATTATGAATCTTTTTCATTAAAGAATTATTTTTGAACAAATATGTATGGAGCTCAATATTACCTGCTCAGCATCACAATCGACATGACCCAGCTTCACCTTACCCTTCAAGTTTGCTGCAGCCTTTTTCCACTCAGGAGCCAATTTCTTACAATGTCCACACCTTGGAAAGAATATTATACATCATACTTTGCAACATTATTCATAGAATAAAATCTTGTAGTAACTTACAAGAAAAATTGGAGATAAATGAACACACACGTGTTAATTTTCTATCAACGAGGAAAAGTTATTAGTTTGATGACAATGTCTCAAATCATCCTCTGGAGAAACGTTATGAAGAAAGATACAAAGTATTGGTACATATTTATAATGGTTAGTAGGAACTAATTTACAGAATAATCTCCCATGATCAAGTAGAATATCAATCCTAACTAATACAATCATATCTAAATAGATTATTTGATTTTATCTAATTTGTAACACTCTCCCTCAAGTTGGAGCATAGACAGTAATCATGCTTAACTTGTTAAAAATATAATTCACCCGAGCTCCAGTTAGAGTCTTTGCGAAAAAATCCTCAAGATGTTCTCCAATTTTGACGTATCTTGTGGAAATCAAGTTTTGATGTATTTTTCACGAACAAAGTGATAATCTATCTCAATATGATTAGTTTGTTAATAGAACACATGATTATAAGTAATATGCAATGTTGCTTGATTATCACACCATAACTTTGCTAGCAGTGGAGTTTTAAAACCAATTTCCATTACATGTTGGGATATTCATATTATTTCATACGATGATTGTGACATAGCTCTATATTTAGACTGTACACTAGATCTGGACACAACCTATTACTTCTTACTTTTCCATGAAACTAAATTTCCTCCAACGAATACACAATAACTAGTACTTGATCTTCAATCAATCTTAGAGCCTACCCAATCAACATCTGAGAATCAGTCAATATGAGAGTGTTTATGATTTTTATATAGAATCCCTAGACCAAGAGCTCCTTTTAGGTAACATAATATTTTTTCTAGAGCAGCCCAATGATGAATGGTAGGAGAAGGCATAAATTGGTCTACAATACTGACAGAGTATGCAATATCAGGGCGAATTACTGTGAGACAATTCAATTCTCCAAGCAATCTCCTATACTCCTCAAGATCTTTAAAGGAGCACTGCATGCCTTAGCCCTCCTCTTCCTAATCTCAATTAATAGATCAAGTACATACTTCCTCTGTGACAAGAGAATGCCTTTCTTACTTCTTATCACTTCTACCCCCAAAAAATATTTTAAAGCCCCTAAATCTTTTGTATGAAATTGACTATGAATGATCAAGGATGAAATGCTCATAGTATCACTTCTAATAATAACAATATCATGTACATATACAAGGAGAATGATACCAAATGTAGAAAGTCGATAGAATACTGAGTGATCAAAATTGCTATTATTCATCCCAAAGTTTTCCATTGCCTGACTAAATTTTTTAAACCAAACACAAGGACTTTTTTTAAACCATATACGGACTTACGAAGACGAAAAACTTTTTCATTCTCCCCCCTAAGCAACAAATCTAGGTGGTTACTCCATATACGCTTCCTCCTGAAGGTCTCCATGTACGAAAGCATTCCTAATGTCAAACTGATGTAGCGTCCAATCGTGAGTAGCTATCAAAGAAACAAAATATTATTGCCACAGATTATTTGATTTAATCTGTAACAGTAATCTTTTGCATGATATGGCTTGTTAATTGATCTTCAGTAATGAAATAAAATGTACTGATGTTCAATTAATCTATAACAATAATGTTATAGCTTGTTAATTGAACATCAGTACATTGTATTTCATTCAATACCTTTGTCAATGACATGTTACGAGGTATACATAACTAATTTTTTATATGCGATATATGATCACCTACCTGTTAATTTTATGAATCTACAACACACAACTTTATCATACACCTGTCATTTGATAAAGACATTAAAGAAACAATTTGTCAAGCCACAAGTTATATGGAACAGATGTATCTTTCAATACATTGCAACTACTTTTGTAAATAAATAATTAACAGCAAGCAATTTTCAGGTCAATCTAGGATGAGTAGAAAAACTACCAAAACACTTACCAAGGTGCAAAAAACTCAACAATCCAAAGTTCTTTACTTTTGAGCACCAGCTCATCAAAGTTGCGAGAGTTCAATTCTACAGATGCATTAGGTTCAGATTTCTCACTGGAACCACTGGTTGATTTTCCACTCAAACGGTCTTTCAAGAGTGACTTTATCTGTAAAAGGACCAACATGGTTCGATCATATGCAAGATAAAATGAATGTGTGTGTTTGTGTGTATCAAATTACTCCTGAAACCAGTAACCCATATCAGACCTGCTGGAGTGTAAATTCCGCAATAGGTTTTACATCCCTAGCTCCTTGGTAATCTACTGGAGGCTTTCCGGGGACAAACACCTTTATAGTTGGAAAACCCCCGATGCCATATTCCTGCTCCGTAATAACACTTTGTCAATCAAACCACCAACACCAAGAATATTAAAAGATTGGATTTGGAAAAATGACGCTGTTTAGTTCTGAGTTGAACCTGAGCAAGAGACTTGTGGGCATCAGCATCAAGAGCTGCAACAGTTGCAACACCTTTCAAAACAGTAGCTGCTTTCTCCCATGTTGGAGTGAGAGCTTGACAATGTCCACACCAAGGAGCAAAGAACTCAACCAAAACTACTCCATTCGAGTTTAACACCTATATCATTGATTAAGTTTCAAAATTTGCAGAAGGCAAAATGAAATTGATCATCTACTAGTACTACTAGACCGCCCATATATTGGATCATTGAATATAGGAATTGACTAACACCATAACCTAATGGAAATGGATAAGATTATACCTTGGACTTGAAGTTGGAGGGAGTGAGTTGGAGTACAGGCGATGATGGCCCGTAAAGTGCGAAACTCATATTCCAACCGAACATCATTATCAAAACACCTATCAGCAATGTCACCCATTCTGATCGTCTCATGTCTTCTCTCTTTTTTTCCCCAAAAGTTCTATCCCTCTCTTTCAATTTTCCTGCCCAAACGCCGAGCGAGATGAATAACACTTCGCTGCGAGCAGGCTACGTGTTCCCTCCAATAGAACCACGACACGTCAGGCATTGAATTTTAAATCTGCTTCTTATAAACATTTCACGGTTGCTGAAAATTAATTTAAAAGAGATGTGAAAAACAAAAGCCTTGCTTTCAAGTATGCTGGAAAACCTTTTCAATGCTAATCTTCTGATTGATGTCTGAACTTTACTTTCCCTAATTTTAATTGTTTGAGAGTACAATTAGGTTAATTGGAAAATTCAAATTAGTGTATATGTTGGAAAATCTCATGCGCAATAAAAAATGAAAAATTTTCATTCTATTTTGTAAAAGTTAAAATTATTTTAAATTATTTAATATAATCAATGAATATACAAAATAAAGTATAAATTTGAATTTGTGCATATTATTTACGCGCGTTAAGCATAAATGTAAGATTTTGGGCTTAAGAGCAAATACATAATTATATTGTACTCTTTTATTCTTTGTTTTGTGTTTATCATATATAGTTGGATGACTCTGGAACTTATTTTTATTATTCTTGTTTATATCATATTGTTAGATTAGAGGTATCAAAATGATAAAGACATTTCGATTTAATGGATTGTTTTGGCATATTTTTCTTTGATTATTATTTAACCTTTGTTTTATCGTTAGAAGGGATTTAGCCTTTTCTTTAATTGATGATAGCCACATTGATAGCCAATTACCCTTTTTTTCTAACACTTTTCATCTATTTTTTAAACCTTAGAAGGATTTGTATTTTCTTAATTGTGTAAAACTTAGATTACATTGAAGAACTTTAAAGAGAAGTCCATTGTGCTCACAATTGTTGGTGTATAATAATTATTATATTTATTTCTTCTTTAAGTGCAATGTTGTTACAACCTTACGTGCTCTCAAAAGTGTCTTAAAGTTCAAGGTTAAAAGAAATAGAAAAAAAGTATGGAGAGTGAGAATAATTATTGGCGTGCCAGCTTAAATCTTTACTTGAAGTACCTATGTTATAAAGAACCAATTTTTTTGTAGTCTTTATGTAAATTTCCTTCACATTGTTATCATTTGACTATCCTTTCCATACCTTTACCCAAACCTTATTACACCCCATTTAAAAGACATTTTGATTTTTGCTTCTAGTTAAGTTATGAACGGTGGAGATGTGATTTTATTTCAAACTTATGGATAAGATTCCTTCTATGTATTGTTTTCAGGAGTTTCATTGCAACCCTAAACACTTTAAATGAATCAAGTGAATCCTTTATGAAGATGTGAAATTTTATGCATTTGATTTTAGAAAGATTGTCAATTTGATTGTTATTGATAATGGCTTATGGAAGTTTGTTCTAAGACTTCTAAATTCTAATTATATGCTAATTTGATTCATAAGATATGATAACTTAGAGTGTGGACGGATAGGTTAATAATTAATAAGGATAGATATTTCTAAGTTTTATTATTTGGATTATGAATTGCTTGAGGAGAATAAAATGCTTAAATGTGGGGAAGTTTGAAAAATGCTTAATAGATTATATTTGTAATCCTATATTTCATTCATTTTGTGTGTTTATTTAGTAGAATTTACTTTTTTGGTACTTAATTCATTCTTAGTATATTTTTAGGTCTTAATTACCTTGAATCCAAAGGAAAAGAAGTCACGTGAAATCAAGAAAGAAAACTAAAGAATTAAAGCTATTTTAGAAGGACACACCTGTATCGGTGAAGGACATGCTCATGGAATTTGGTTTATGAGAAAAAATTTAGATAAAGCATTGGTCAATTATAAATGGTTTATAAAGTTTAAGCATAGTTAATTTAATGACTCTCTAAGTTTTGATCATTCTCTAATTAAGATTCTTAATCTCTTTAGGGTACATATGAGAGCTTAGGTTCTTAAACTTCTTGAGAAATGCTAATGATTTCTAAGAGGCATTAAAAGAGGGTTTGAGCTTAGATGCTCCAAGCTATGCTTCTTAAGGATTATATAGGAGACTCATGAGAATCAAGAAGGAGCTTAAAAAGCTAAAGTTACATATACTATCAGACATTGAATTAACACCTAAGACAACTAGACAAAATCTTATGTAAAGATAGAGAGACATATATGATAGTCCAACTGATGTATCAAAGAGGTTGAAGGAGAAGTAAGTTATGAGAGATCATTCCAAGGCTTTGGAAGTTGATAGTTTAGAATATAGCAACTCCAAATTCTTTTATAGATCCCTTTTTGCTTAAAGGAACCACAATAAAATTTCAAGCTTAAGAGATGATGATGGTGTGGTTTTTTGGGGTCAAAATGAACTCCTATCTCATGCATAGATTATTATCAAAGCATCTTAGAGTCCTTAACTAGGTGTGCTTCCTCTGTTTTATCTATTAGAGCCATTGTTCCTAGGATTTTGTCATCTTAGAGGAAATTGAAAGTTTTTTTCATTTTAATCATAAAAGCCCTAGATCTAGATGGATTTAATACATTTTTATCAAAAATCTTACGATTCTATCAAAACCTATATTTATGAAGTTGTTTTAGAATTCTTCTCTAGTTCAAAGATGTTGTTAGCTTGGAATAAAACTTATTTATGTTTGGTTTCAAATACTCATAATCGCTATTCCTTGAAAGATTGTAGGTCAATCTCTTATTGTAACACCTTTTATAAGATAATTTCCAAGCTATTTGCTTTAAAGAATTAAGCACGTTATATCATCTTTTATGAGTTATTCATAAATAAACTTCAATGAGGGAAGAAGTATAGCGGATAAAATCACACTTGTCAAAAAATTATTAAAAAAACTACTATATGGAAAGATCCGGTAAGAATTGTGCTTTAAAGATTAATCTTCACAAAGCATTTGATACTATAGATTAGGACTGTATTCTCTATTCTCTAGAAGCTCTTAGCTTTCTAACTATATTCATCTTTTGGTTAAACCTATACATCTCCGCTACTTCCTTTAGTATGCTCATCTGTGAAGAAGGTTTAAACATTTTCAAGGGATTTAGAGGAATTAGAAAAAGGGATCCCTTATCCCCTTACTAGTTTACTATTTATGTTGAAAGTCCTCTCCATAGTCATTCTTTATAATATAAGTATAGAGAATGGATTCAAAATTCACAAGAAATGTGAATAACTACATATTACTTAGCTAGCATTTACAAATGACCTTTTCATATTCGTTGGAGCTAATTCAAGTTCTATTACCTAACTTATAAAGTTTATTAATGAATTCAGCAATCTCTCATGCCTATGCATTAACAGAGATAAAAGTTTCCTAATAATCTCAGTTGTTGCTTCCCATTCATCTCATAAGCTTCTAAGAATATTAGGCCTGGTGCTTAATCTCCACCTTTTACCTATTTAGGTGTCCATATTACCTCAAACACGATCGCATATATAGGCTTTCAAGTTCTTTGTGATGTTCTAAGAAAAAGACTTGGGAATTAACTAACAAAAGTTTTTCTTATACAGGCAACTTGCAATTAATCATCTTTGTGCTTAACAATCGGTATCTTTATTAGTCATCCCAATTATTCTCTAAGAAGTTGTTTATGGATATTGAAAATCTATTTAGAAACTTCTTCCAAATGGGTGATGGAAATACTAAACTATATGCCAAGGTAAGTTAGATAAACATATGTCTACCAAAGCAAGAAGGGGGATTAACTATACAATATATCCAGTTAATGAATAAGTTAATTATGGCAAAGATACTTTGGAGAATTATCAATAATAAAGAGTCTTTGTGGTTTAAAGGGGTCCATGAACATTATTTGAGAAATAGGAACATATAGATTATCAAGCGTAGGAAGGATACTTTTTATAACATACTTCAAATTCTGAAGCTCAAGGAAACCATGTAGCCTTTGATTTAAATTAGGTTTAGGAATAAGAATAATACTTAGCCGTGGAGTGATAATTAAAGTGATCTTTTCCTTTATGCTTACATCCTAACTACTCTAGTATGATGGGTTCTTGTGCTAATGGTATAGTTAATTCTTTAATTAATGGAAACAGTTAGTACTATATTAAAATGAGTTGTGGTTTCTTTCAGAATTAATTTCCTCCATACTTTCTTTTTAGAATTAATTTCCTCCATACTTTCTTAATCTCAATCAAGAGGATGTATTTTTGTAGTTAAGCCATTCTTTAGGAAAGCTCACTGATAAGACATGCAAATATGTGCTTAAACTGTCTGCTCACAAAGTTAACTAGTTAAATTGGTCTAAAGTAAATACCTTGGCTAGCTGTAAGACTTAACTACCTTTGACAAAATTAAGAGTGATTTATTCCCTCTTCCTAAGCCTACGTCTAGGTTACGTATGGAATTCTCTAAACATAAAACCACCTTTTTTTTTGGTTAGCCATTCTCTAATCAGCTGTGGAAGGACATTATAATAATAAGCAATCATAACTGTTAGATTATTAAATGGAGAAGTATACTCCACTGAGTCTATATTTCACTACAACTTTCTTTCTCCACAGAAAGATCAGCAGTCACACTTACATTATCCTTTCTGTTGTGTCAAGTTTATATTGCTTTTAATTGCCTTCATAACTTGATTTTGGTTACAAATCCTTGTGTTTTGATCCAAATAAGAGATAGATTGAGTGAAATTAGTATAGATATAGCATGAATGTTAATTGGATTATTATTTTACATGAAGGTTGAAGGGAAAGTCATGAATATTTTGCATAAAAATAGAAATAGAAATGAAGAAAATTGGTGACAGAACAAGTCACCACCGTGGTGATAAAACTTGTCACCACCGTAACAAGTGCCCTCACGGGGTGACTTAACTAGTCACCCCCGTGACTACTCCATTGCGTTCACTTAATTCTTACACGTGCAGTTTGATGGCGTAACAACCTTACAAACCTAAACCTAGACTCGTGCCATAAATGGAAAAGGAATGAGAGGTAAAAGTGGGCGGAACCAAAAAGTTTAGTGAGACACTCATTCAGTTGGGACAAAAAGGAGATAGAGAGAAATGTGGAGGTGGAGAAGGAAAGAGCTTCAACTGAGAAGAAGGAAGGTGAAGAACAATAGAAAGGGGTAGGTAGCGTAAGTAGTCAGTCGTTTTGGGTGAACATCAACTAGAATCAAAGGGCCAGAGCTAATGTGAAAAGCCTGAGAGTGGTAGGAGCAACTCCCATACCCACTATTGTTTGCTCTTTCTGTTTACTATTTCTTATTGTTTTGCTACATTTACTTCTATGTTATATAGACTCATGCCCTGTTATGCTTAATCGACCCATACTCTGTTAGCTTTTGATAGTTTATTTAGGTTATTTACTTGGTTTGTTGCTTTAATACTTCTTTTATACTGAACAAGATGGGATTAAAGTGTTTAAAGATGATGAATCTTGTAATTTCTATGATGGGCTGATCTTTTTTCTTGAGGATTAATGTAGCCATTTTAGTCAAATATGCATGATTAAGGGATTATGTTATTTTCTTATATTTGCTATGGTTTCTAAACTGAATGGATATAATAGTATGATTAAACTTTGCATCATTTTAGTATTAAACGAAGGACTGAGAGGAGAAATTTAATATGAAACGAGAAACTATAGACGCTTAGGTTAAGAATTAGAAATATATTAACCTAAATGGTAATTACTAGTCGGGTTTTCATAATTAACTCGGGTGATAACTTGTCGAATACGAAAGTTATATTAGTTAATTATTCGAGTTGATCATAGGGCCAAATGGTTAATTTCGGTAAGACAACTATCCAATCATTTCTCCTTAATCATGCATAGTGAAATTATTCTCAAGAGTTTTCCACTTTAATTTTTACTTGTTTTGCTTCCGAACGATTCAGTTTACTTTTCAAACTAATTTGTGATTTTCTTTAAAGTGTTCACTCAACAATTAGAAGAGAATGTTTAAGATTGCATTTGTTTTTGTTTTTGTTCAAAATTAATTTAAGTTAACCAATTTCACCTCTGCGGGACGACGACTCTGGGTAATCAACTATAACTACATTGTATACTTGCAAGTAGGATAGCCTAGGTCTTTTTAGAACTTTTTGGGCACAAAACTTTCTCATTTAGAATAATAAATATAAATAAAAATAACAAAGATGTATTCTTTATTAAACTTATCAAATTCACTTTTTTAATCAAAATAAAATTTTAATCATGATGTCATTTTCTTGTTCTTAAATGATTTTTTCAATTATTTTTAGGTTTGTGCTCTATTCCAATTAAAGATTCGTTCGATTTTTATTTACAAGTTTATGTAAGGTACAGTTTGGTTTTCTTGAGGATGACAGTAGAAAAGTTGACAGACAAGTCACCTTATTGCCATTCTATAAAATCATACAGGAATTTTTCACGTCATACAACTCCTCGTTTGATTCTTTCTAGGTTGGTGAAACCCTAACTTCAAATCACTGTCTATTTTTCTTACTTGTCCATTCGATTTTAAAGTTCCATCAGTAGCTTTAACCCACTATTATTATAATTCATTTAACTTTCACAAAGATGAGATTGTATGTAGTAAAATGACATATATTAAATGTATGTAGTTAAACATTTTTTTATTAAATGTAATTTCAAAATCAATTATGTAAATCATAATGTTGGTACTTAATGGAACTCAAGAGTGGGGGATGAATTGAGTGTTGGAGAATTTAAACAATTATTTTCTATCTAAATAATACAATTTAATAAAGATCAATATATGATGAAATAAAAAGATACTTCAATATAAATTATTATCACAATCATTAAACATTTTGAACGGTGTAGAGAAAAAAGAAAGACAAACTAATTTATTTTGACAAACAATCATTGCCTACATTCACTCTTCAACACATTTCTTGAAATTCCATTAATTGTTTTTTCTTCAACAATAAGCAAAGGAATCTTTTTCCAATCATGTTAATTTTTTCAGATGAAAAGTGTAACACTCCTTACTATATTTCTCAATGGTAAAGAGTAACCCTCACTCATAAATGAATTTGCAATTCAAAATACCTTACTTAATCACTTTGATAACTTAAAGACTCACTTCAAAATGCAACTATGAATGCTCACAAAATCCTTAAAAAAAATTTTGAAATATGTTTATGAAACACCCTAAATAGTTCTCCATAAAGAACCAATGAAAATCCATATATTTATAAGGTTTAGGGGTCAAAATAGTGGTTGAAATCAATAACTAGTCATTACTAATAACTAGATCTAGCATATTTGTCGACTATTATGAATTGAATGCACAAATTTTCTAACTGTTAGGACATTAGTCGTGTATTAACCAATGTTACTCTAAAACTATCTGACATACAAGTTTGACAACTTTAACCAACATTTGTCAATTACTAGCATATATTGGTCAACCAAAACACCCAAAATCATTATTCCAACATTTTCAAATGCTTAAACTTAATTTTCTCAATGAAAAATTTATTTAAAAACTTCTAAAATGTTCTCCAAACAAATTGTTTAATGATCAAGGGGTCTTCTATGAATCAAAACTTTAACTTCTCTTATGCTTAAAAAGATTTATGCAATGCGTTAAAGTGATGATGTGTTCATAAATGATGAGCCTCTGAGGTATCAAAGTAACCAAGGAAGAAGTGCAATAAATATTACATATTCATTTACAATATTGTCGTACCCTATTCTTCCTTGGTCTTAATTTTGTTCTTCACTTGGAAGAGTTTAACTCCAATTTTTCTCTAATTTTCTTATGACATGTACTTTAATTTGTGCATGACCACTATTGCTTCCTTAAAAACAAACCTATTAATACTATTTATGCTTTATTATCGTCAAAATATTAACTGTAAATTTCCTTAATTCAACTCTTATAATTAGGCATGTATTTATATTACAAACTATTTAAACATTTTGCCTACATTCCCAAGAAGTAACCAGCAAGTGTCAACGCAAAAGAATCCGCGAGAGAAAATAAAATAAACAGTTGTACGGGAGAGTGTAAAGCAGAGAATACAATTTAATTTTTATTTGGGATTCAGAATTGGACTTATTGCGGTCCTAGCTGACAAACTTAAGCCGCAGATTATATCTAGCTATGAACATTCTTCTGTCTCTCGATCTCGTTTATTTTGTGCATTAAACTAAAACATAGACACTGGTGTACTTCTCAGTCAACAATCATGATCAGAATGGTACCTGCAGACTTGTTGAACACTAAATATGCAATAGGTTTTGTTCAAACTTTTTTCCTCGGTTATAATGGAAGTGCAAAAGCACACAGATTAAAACAAACAGCTGAAAGAGAAATTGAACCGACTAAAAGTAACATGCTCCAAGTATTGTTCTATGTTTGACATTGAGCATTGTTATCTCAATCTTATTGAATTCAAAAAACTAGAAATACTGTTCCACAACAAACCGAATGACAACCTGCAAACGATCATGGTCACACTAACGCGCTGGCTATTCAAAGGCATTTCTGCAGTCAATATAAGGCAAGTGTTAGCAATAATTTCTAACATTCTAAAAATGGAAACGATAAAGCACTTCAAGATGGTATTGAAACCAGGACGACTCATATCAAACATTTCCATGTCCTAAAGTAAAATGACTCAATGAAGCCCATTAGTGGGCCAGCAAACTAATCAGGTCACTGAATTTCTAACAATGTACTAAATACCATTAAAAACATATCCAGAGTAGCAGAAAAGCATCACTCTGTATATTTCTAATTTTCAAAGGGAACATACAACCCTCTTATACTCTATTGCTGCTTCGTCAATTTCATTTTATCAACTACTAAAAACATATGTTCCATCCACACCACTCTGCAGATGGCCACATATCAGAAGTAGTCAGTTGCATCATACACTGACTCATGAAGAACAATCCAAAGTATACAATCGTTACATTATGCTAACCAGCTCCAGATGAAGCAAACATTGATGGCAGAAGGCATATTCAAGTACGAAATATGTTTCCTCCATGAAATTGAGATTTGCAAGCTGAAAGTAAAAAAGTTATTACACAATATATAGTAATTTCCCTTACCTAGCTGCAAGAACTTAGGCTATATTTTTTTGAAAGCTAGGGAAGTATATTAGATTATGGAAGCAAAGCTGCAAGGATAAAAGAATTCAAGTATGTATTTTACATGAACACAAAATTTTCCAACCTTTTAAAAGTAAAAGATGACGAATCATGTTTAAACCAAAATAAAAACTCTTGAACTCGCTAAAAATCCAGAGAAGTTTCCTTCTCCTGGACATGATTTTCCCACCATGACAAACATTTATATAGATGTTAAGAAAGAAAGCTACAAAGCAAAACATGAATTTACATTCAACCCCTTCACATAGAAACTAAAAAGATGACTCAGTCAACTACAATGCAGTAGATCAAGGCAGCAATGACCATGGACCTAAATAGTTCTTCTATTTATAGAAATTGTTCACAATACTTCCTTTGATGTTCACAAACACTAAAAAAAGAAACAGCCTTCACAAATGCAATACTTACAGAAGAAGTTATCCACTTCTGTCTTGATTTTTAAAGCAAAACTGTTATTACAGAGAATTAAATCTGAGAACATGAGCATTACACAAGCATGCATTTCGTGATTTTCATCACAGAATCTCCTCGAGCACAGAATTTCAAGTAATCATAACTAAGAAAAATGTAAAACATGATATAATCTAACACAAGCATTCTGATAAGTACCTAATGACCATGATCACCATGACCTTCCCAAGGATGTCTCCAGCCCTAAAAGACACAGCGTACAATTTAATTCAGGGAGAGAATAGGATGGCAATGATTAAAGACTCAAATCTTACCAGAACTACAGGGCCATCTTGCTTGGCCCTATAGAGAACCCAAAACCTGAAAGAACAGATCATAAACTGGATGAGACTTACATATCGCGTTTCCATGACTTACAACGGAACTAAAGCTTTGTCTCAAGATTTGAACTCTTAACTTTAAATTGTAAAAAAAACTAATAAAAACAAAAAAAATCATCTCCATTGAAATACAGCAGCTATAGTATCAACATTATCAGTTTCATTAACCGTCAATGGTGGGTGTTTGCTCTGAAATAGTTTTCCCTAATCTAACAAATAAAAGAGAACAATTTAACAGAACGTAAAGAGCTCGTGATCCTAAGAAGAGGAAATCTGAAATAACAGAACATATAATCCCAATCAACCTCAGAATTTGCAAATATATATATATAGTATAATATAATTAAAAACGTCGATGGGCAGAAGCACAAAAGGAAAATCAAGAAAGAAAGATGGTGTATATATAGAGGGAGACTTACCACATGACGGCACACAAGCCTTTTCCGGTGACGGCATGCCAGCGCTTGGGTTTATGCAAAGTCAGTCCCTTGTAAGTTACGCCCTCTCCTCCATGTCCACCTCCCATTTCTCTTTCTCCTCGCTGGATTTCGTCTTGCTTCTCTATTCAAGTTCTATCATTGGCCCTTCTCCGTATGAAACGACCTATTTGCAATTCAACATTTACAAAAATCTAATAAATGATTACAAATATTTTTAGTACTATAAAATAGTATAATTCTAACCTAATCTTGTTTCATTGTACTTTTGACAATAGAGATAATGGGGACTTATTTAAATTACATCTTTAACAAATATTTTTAAAAAATCATTTTAAAATTATATCAAAAGTTTGTAATTCCAAATTATTTAGTTGAAATATGAAATAGGTTAAATTTATGATTCATATACTAAAAACTACCAAAACATTAATTAAGATTTAGAGTGTTATCAACACCATTTTGAAAACCCTAAAGTTTAATGTGATAATATAAATAACGGTAATAACGAAATTAGATTTTTTAAGAAATATTAAGTAGCAATTTATATCTTTTGCCTTATTGTTTTTAAGGCAACCTTTAACAATATGAAAAAGAAAAAATGCATTTTAAATATCAACATTTTCACCATAATACAATTTAAACATTGACATTTTATGACGTTCAATTTGAACCCTAATGTTTCCAAAATATGTAAAATAAATTCTAAATAGACATAAAATTTGATGAAATTAATTTTATGCAGGTTAAATATCACTTTAACACTAATGTGATATTATTTACTATTTTTATAAACTTAAAAGTGGATCTCACTGTCACATGTATGCCATATGGCATAGTGAAACCCACTCTCAAATTCTAAAAATAAAAATCTGAAAGTGTTTTTGGTTGCTTATTTTTCTAGTTGCTCCCCACCTCTTTTTGTCCCCCCAAAAAAGAGAGAGATGTTTTTTTTGTGTGTGTTAATTATGAATGCAAGGAGAAAGAGAGAGATGGAAGGTGAAGGAACCAAACGGACCTACTGCTTGATTGTTAGTGAGCAGAATCAATCATTGTCAACGATTTTTTTTGGTTATCTGGAATCATATCTTATCAATAATCACTCTGATAGAACACTCGCATACACTTACATGTTGATGAAGAAGAGATCTTGATTATTAAGATCCCTTCTCACATCTTTATTAAGCTCTAATTTTTTGTTATTTCTATGGGAATTTGTTTGGTAGGTGTTGTTTATTGTGAAGGTAGGGTAAAGGTTAAGCTACTTTAGCTTAAAAAGGGAAGCAATAGATCTCAGTCATATAAGGATATCTTTTACTTTAAGCTTTGCTTCATATCTCTATTTCATTATGCAAGTTTTCATATCTTGAATTAGTTTGAATTTAGCTATAAAATTACAAGGCAACCATGTATACTAAGAGAAATTTGTTGGGATTCAACTCTACTATGAACATATAAACTAAAAAGGGTTTTGATGAGGGACAAGTCGGTGGTGTATGAGGGGTAATAAGGAGCAGGAGAGTGGAGTGAAATTATTGGTGTAAGGCTTGCAAGTTATGTTGGCAAAGCCACAATTGGTGAAGGGGCAACTGATGATATGAAAGAATATGGTGACAATGATGTTAGAGGGAGAGATTTAGTGGAAGTAGGATTAGGAAAAGTATTGGAGGAGGATGTCATAGCTGAGGAGGTCAAAAAGGGAGGAGGAGAAAGGTAGCATGTGAGTCTATGCAGGAGAAGAGGTAGGCATTAAAGATGATTAGGATGGTGAGGGAGAAGTTGTATGAAAGATCAATGACGAGTGAGGGGGTGGATAAGAGGATAAGGTATGGAGAGAGAAGTATATTGATGTTGATGGCTAAAATTGGAGGGTGGAGGAGTTGCATAACAGAAGTAAATATGTGAATGTGAAGGGGGTAACATTGAAAAATGATACCAATTTAATGATTGTTGCCATTCTCCTTCCCTTTTTTTATCTCTTTATAAGGAGTGGTTAATGGAGTAATTAAATTTTTAGGGATTAAGATTAATTATTATAACCAAAAATATTTTAATTTTAATTTTTAAAATCTAACAATGGGTTCAGCCTAAGTCACATGGAGTGCATGTGATAGTGGGATCTATTTTAAGAATGTAAGAATAATAAATACTGTCAAGAAAATATTAACATGACATTTAACTTAAAAAGGTTAACCTCATCAAATTTTCTGTCCATTTAAGTTCTTTTTACATACTTGAAAATGTTAGGGTTTAAATTAAATGCTATGAAATGTTAGGATTCAAATTGTATTGTAGTGAAAATGTTAAAGTTCAAACTGCACTTTTTATCGTATGGATATTAATTTCAAAGTTTATAACCTCACTACAAGAAAAATAGGCTTTTGCGATGGAAATTACCAACGAAAATTAAAGCATTTCTATTAAAAAACAAATTTGGCGACGGAAATTATTGATAGAAAGAAATGTCGAAGAAATGGTCGTTGGTAAATTTAACAATTGAAGTTTGTGAGCCCGTTGGTAACATTAGCGACGAAAACTTGGATTTCCGTCAGTAAGTTAAAGAAGATTTATCGACAGATTCATAGTATTCCGTAGCAACTTTGCAAATGGAATTTCAATATTCCGTCGGTGAATCTGCGACGGTAAATCGTATGTCTATCGTTAAAGTTACCGACGGACATTTAACAATCTGTCGCTAATTTACCAACAAAAACATGAACCGTCGCTAAATTTTTACCAACAAAATGATATATTATGTCGGTAACTTATAGATGGATTTATTTATTCCATCGCTAATGTACCAACAGAAGGTATTGTTCCATCGGTAATTGTTATTTTGTCGGGAAATTTAGCTTTGATAAATTTCTACTACCATTTCTCACTTCCTACCCAAGTTTTCTGTTCGTAATCTTATGATTTTTTTGTATATTTAATTGTGTAAATAATATAAAATTGATTGATAAATATAAACTAAACATATCCTAATTGTTAATATATTAAAAAATTAAAATATTCACGAATAAGTATTTTGAAAATAACTGAAATTAAGAATTTATATAAAACCTTAAGAGTAGCAAAACATCAAATACATTCACTTATTCATCTATCACTTATTCATCTAAACTATGCAAGTCGTGAAGGCGGATGCTTTGATTGTTACGACGAGGTATCCCTCCCTTTCAATTGATCCATCTTATTACAGAGTTGGGCTATGAACTCGATCGACCGTTGTAACTGAGTTGTTAGCCTCTCCACTGTGCTTTCAGGCTAGAAGACTCTCTCATTTGATGTGGACTGCCTACTAGTTCCAACTGTAGTGGATGTGGAGGATTACGAATAACATGTGTTCGCAAATGAACCTAAGCCAAAAATCCTTCCATGACGGTCCTTACTACCTAATGCATCAAGATATGCCTGAGTCTCATCAATAGTTTCAGAGTTTTAAGATTGTCGTTTAATGCTTTCTTGTATTTGTTCCTATCATTATAATTGTTTATGTTAGTAAGTGATACTTTTTAAGAATTAATATTAAAGTGTAGATTTTACATACATGAACTTGTTTGCATCGGGTGTTGATGAAAGTCACACCATCATGCTTCTTGGTGTGAGTGTGCAAAAAGAGCTGGCGTAATGTAGACTTCCTACCCATAGACTTTTTCTCCATCAGAATAAATTGTTATAAGTGAACTACAATTTACAAAAATTTCGGTAAAATTTCCTTTATTTTTATGATATTTACTTATTATTAGACAAAAAAATTTAACTCAACAACATAACCATTAATGGCACCAAACATTTATAACATTATTATTCTCCATAATGCTTATATATTTTCATTTTAAATTTCATATATCAAATTACCTTGAAATTAAATTTCATACATTAAAGTACAAAAATTAGAATATAAGTGTAAATTTTTGATACTTACAAGTTGAAGTGTATGCTCCTGATGGGTCAAAGATCCTCTAGTGTATACAGGTAGGCTCTCTCCATCTGGTCCTCTATGTTTGTTGGTAAAATTGCACTCTGAAATGGATATTGCATTGGGTGATGCCCAATACTGTTGTTAATGACTCCATATTTCTTCAGACATATATGGTGGTCGTACACCATTCTTATGTATCGAAGCAAGAAAGTCTTTATAACCTGTATGAGCTCACCTCTTCCATACATTATAAATTAAAACGTCAAATTTTGGTTCCTAATAAAATTCTTTCTAAAAAGCATATAATAAGTACTTATAAATGACAATATTTATCTAATTAATGTATAAAATTTAGATAAAATATAAAAGATTAAAGAATATATTTTGTGTACCTCAAACTCCTGATAATATCCTCTTTTTAAACTTCGATGAGATATTTCTTGAGCACGTTTCAGACAGGACCAACCTAATATATAATTTATTCTAGATCATTTTCAAATTAAAACCTATAACTTCAATATAAACCTATGGTGTTACAATTATAATATTTTTAAAATTTTACTTACAAATTGTTGACAATTGTGCTGTACGTTCTTCTACTAAATTCCAAGCTCCAGGCTGCAGGTCGCCTTCTTCATTCGCAATACTTACCCCCGATATCTTTGTCAGTATAGGGGTGGTGGATGGTGTAGTAGGGCTACTGGATGGTATAGCAACAGGTACAAAATATGATGCCTCATATAGAAGTGCAGTAGCATCTACAAAATGTGATGCTCCACTTGGAAATGCACTAGTTTCTCCATATCGTTGTAATCTGAACCTTGGCTGCATCATATCCTGTTTTCTTTTTGGTGGCATATTTTTAACCTAAAATTAACATTTATTGAATTTTCCAGTAATAGAATAATATAAATTCAATATATAACAATATATTGTTGATGCAATAATATATTTATTCATATAATATTCTATTACAAACACAAATTAATAGCTATCAACACTTAATTGTAAATCAAAATCATCATCATCTTCTTTTTTTTAAAAATTATAATCGAAATTAGGCTCCTCTTTATATCTCTCGCCCTCCTCATCCTTTCCAGACAAAATTTCAACATATTTATTATTTGGATTGTTCGGTTCATTCTCTTCATATGTTACGCATACATTTATTTCATAAACATCTTCCTGAAACGCTTCACTTTCAATTCTCTTATTTTCTCCTTTCCTATGTAATTCAAAAACACCTTATATATGTTTAATTGTTGATACATTTAATCATTTACACTTAGCGATTAATGATACAAAAATGCTTAAGATACTCACTTTAATTCATATATGATTTTAGGTGCAATTTGAAAACAAAGAAATTAAAGTGGTTTGAAAGCAAGACAAATGGACCATTTTTCGAAGCATAATACTCACTTGTCTTCATAGAGTAAGAAGAAGACATGAAAATGCCAAGAAAGGAGATATATATTGAAATTACATAGAAGATGAAGGCATGAGATGGGACAACCCCATGCACATAAATTTAATGATGACCAATACGACAGTAGCAAATGTGCAAAATGCCAGTAACCCAGTTAAGAGGAAATGACATCACATGAAGTAAAACAACTACAGCAGGTGGATAGCCAAAGGAGCAAAATTCACAATAAAGACAAAACGCTAGCACATTAAATGCTAGCATTTAACACAGTTGCAAGGGTTAAGTTATATAAACAGTATGCATGGACCAAAAACCAGGAAGTTTATTCATCAAATCAAAAATAGTAGAGAGGAATGGCGATAGAAATAGAGAAGAGTGGTGGCATAGAGGGAGCTTAGTGTGGCAGAGAAGAAAGAAAGATGTGAACAGTGGGCATGGACATATATCTTTATTTGTCACATCAATGAATAGGAGAATAGAATAGTAGAAGGGAGCTTGCGCAGTGAAGAAGAACTATTGAGGGTTTCAGTTGGGATAATTTTTATAGGGCTGAAGCATTTTTTTTGGGAGACCTATGGAAGGCTAAATGTCCTAACACCGGCTTGGAGGTGACAACGATGCCAACGACCTGGGTTAAGTGTATTTTTCTATTTTTGTTGTTTCTTTCTGTCATTAGAAATTGATTGTGTTATTCTATGTTAATTGATTTGAGTTTTGTGTATGGATAATCAGATTTTTTTTATTGATAAGTTATTTGTGTATGAACCCATTAGGTATTGTAAAAGGATGATTTTAATGCATTTATTAAATCGTTTAATTGCATATCGATTATTAGAATTTCGATATAATCTGTAATTGTTATGTTGAAATTCATGTGTAGCAAATAATGATCATAATCATTAGGGATAACATAACCTAGGTTAAATGACTCATTATATTTAGTTGTTGCCTTGATTAATCCATTTTTCTAATTCGTAATGCTACTTCCTAATTAAATCTTGAGATCATACCCTAGATTATTCGGTAGTTAGGTTTAAATCGTATCTTGATTAAACAAAAGCTAAGGGAAAATACGGGCTAATTATTAACCCACGATTAATAGTTGCTAGGAGAAGTTTGAGAATAACAAATCGTTGAAATATGCTTAATTAGGGTGTAGGCTGAGATTGAACCAAAGAACCAAATCCCTACCGAATTTCCCACTTTTATCAATTTTCGCATGTTTTTTAATTTGTTTTTATTAGTCTAGCTTCATTTTAGTTTTTTATTTCAAAATCCAAAACCCCCTTTTTAAACCTAAACACTAGTTAATTTCATTTCATAAACTTTGCACACTCTCTCTGTGGGATCGACCTAAACTCATAAATGCTACAATAGTAGTCTAGTTGTTTTATTTTGACTAGCGTTACGATGCGCTGTCAATTTTGGAGCCATTGACGGGGAATGCAGTGTTTTAGTTTTTGTTTGTGATTAATTGGTGTTTTGTATATATTTGTTCGTAATTAATTTCTTTTCAGTTATTTCATGATCTTTTCATTTTTTTTGTTTCATGCTTGCGAAATTTTTTTTTATATGGACGGAGGTAATTTCTTTTATAACTTATATTTTTAATCCTATATCAATGTTTGGATTGATCAACCTAACTTTTTCTATGGATGGGATAATCATCAAAATTAATTCCATAATAGTTTGTAGGACACACAATAATTCTCATACAGACCAAAAGCTTCGTATCACGACTTTGGAGCCATATGTGTTAGACCCCGCTTTCGGAGCCCGGCTATCGTATTGGGATACCAATATTTTTACACGACCACTTGCGTTCAAACTAAACCCTTTTTGGGCTCATCTCCATTCAAGCCTAAATATATCCAAGGACAGCATTGGTGACTCCACAATTTACCTATAAACATGCTTCGAGTCAATTCAATTAGCATAACCTCTTAAATTCTTCTTCTGTGTTTGGCCTATCGTCTGTGTTTTATTGTTTGTCTTTGACTTTTATCGTCTGGGTTTGACCTCCTCTTATCGTCTATATTTCATTTGCGTTTGCCTTTTGACGTGTCATCACAGATGATTCCTTGCGACTGTGTTATAACGTGACGTCTGTGTTCCTTTGCGTCTATGTTTCATGAGTCTGTGTATCTCCTTTGCGTCTGTGTGTGACTTTAGCACAGACGATACTCTTCCTCTATATTTTTCCTTCGCGTTCAAAACACAATCTCTCCAATTCTAACAAGCTATTCTTCGCGTTCAGAACACAATCTCTCCAATTCTAACAAGCTATTCTAGTACAACAACCTTGGCAAATTCAACAAAGGAGACATACACATACACATATACATTTCATTATCCCAATCTTTAAAATAGCAGAATCATACATAAGAAGGAATTCAATGTCACTTT
>JAOQML010000009.1:4555471-4577910 GCA_027568935.1 Erythroxylum urbanii | reverse complement strand
ACAGTCAATTTCACTACCGGTAGACCCCTATTCTGTCACTTGACAATTTTTCGGGTCCGAAAATGACTCCGAAAAATTCTTATAATTCTCTAAAAATGAGAAAACCCTAATAATCCTCTCCAATACAAATTCTCATTCACACAAGGCAAATTTTCATAAATCACCGTTATTCACACTTAAACCGGGAAATGTCATGAATACATGTACAAGCATTTACATGTGCAAAAATTCACTATTTACTATTCATGTGCATATATGAATGCATGAACATGTCAATACACTTTTAAGTATTCCTAACCCGTTCCAAATTACCAATATACCCTTTCCATGAGTGAGGGGATGTTACAAATGTTTTGGATCTTTAAGCTTAATTTGGATGTTTTGCCCGAGGATAGTCAAAAGCTAAGTGTGGGGGAAATTGATATGTGTTTAATTGTTGATATATTTCATCATTTACACTTAATAATTAATGATACGAAAATACTTAAGATACTCATTTTAATTCATATATGATTTTTGGTACAATTTGGAAACAAAGAAATTAAAATGGGTTGAAAGCACGACAATTGGATCATTTTTTGAAGGCTAATACTCACATGTCTTCATGGAGTTAGAAGAAGACATGAAAATGCCAAGAAAGGAGATGTGAAAATACAAAGAAGATGAAGGCATGAGATAGGATAGCCCCATGCACATAAATTTAATGATGAACAATAAGGCAACAACAAATGCGCAAAACGTTAGCAGCCCAGCCAAGAGGAAACGACCTGACATAAAGCAAAACAACTGCAACAAGTGGATAGCCAAAGGAGCGAAATGCGAAACATAAGGATAACCAAGACAAAAAGCTTGCGTTAAATGCCAACGCTAGCATTGTATTCATTTAACATATGATGTTGAACACTAGCGTTGAAAGCTAGCGTGAAACGCTAGTGTTTAACACAGCTGTAATGGTTAAGTTAATGAAAAATATGCATGGACCAAAAACCAGGAAGTTTATTCGTCAAATCAAGAACAGTAGAGAGGAGTGGTGATAGAAATATAGAAGAGTGATGGCATAGAGGGAGCTTAGTGCCGCAGAGAAGAAAGAAAGACGTGAATAGTGAGCATAGACATGTATCTTTGTTTGTCACATCAATGAATAGGAGAAGGGAAGAGTAGAAGAGAGCTTGCGCAGTAAAGAAGAACTATTGGGGTTTTTGATTGGGGTAATTTTTATGAGGTTGAAGCATTTTTTTTGGGAGACCTATGGAAGACTAAACGTCCCGATGCCGGTTTGGAGGTAACATCGATACCGACGACCTAAGTTAAGTGTATTTTCCTTTTTTATTTCTTTCTCTCATTAGAAATTAATTATGTTATTCTATGTTAATTGATTTGGGTTTTATATATAGATAATTGGATTTTTGTTGTTGTTCGGTTATTTGTGTATTAACTCACTGGGTATTGCGAAAAGATGATTTTAATATATTCATTGAATCATTTGTTCATTGAATCATTTAATTGCATACCGATTACTAAAATTTCGATATAATATGTAATTGTTATGTTGAAATTTATATACAGCAGCTAATGATTCGTAATCATTAGGGATAACATGACCTTGGTTAAATGACGCATCGTATCTAGTTATTGCCTTGATTAATCCGTTTTCCTAGTTTGAAATGCTACTTCTTAATTAAATCTAGAGATCGTATCCTAGGTTATTTGGTGGTTAGGTTTAATTAATGATCGTATATTGATTAAACAAAATCTAAGAGAAAACTCGAGTTAATTATTAACCCACAATTAATAGTTGTTAGGAGAGGTTTGAGAATAACAAATCGTTCAAATATGCTTAATTAGGATGTAGGCTGAGATTGAACTAAAGAACTAGATCCCTACCGAATTTCCCACTTTTATCAATTTTCACATGTTTTTTAATTTGTTTTTATTAGTCTAGCTTCATTTTAGTTTTTTTATTTCGAAATTCAAAACCCCTATTAAACCTAAACACTAGTTAATTTCATTTTATAAAATTTACACACACTCTCTGTGGGATTGACCTAGACTCACTACTATTACAGTAGAAGTCTAGTTATTTTATTTTGACTAGAGTTACGACACGTTGTCAAAACCTCTAGGTTTTACTTTGCATACAACCAACCAATCTGATTTATCTTGTTGCACGCTGAGAAAAGGGACATAATACACCTGGATCGCTTGCATCGCCAATACGAAAGGTTCAAATTGTCTAAATCTTTTTTAATGGTTGATTTTAATTAGATTGTATCAACTGTGCACTTTCGTTCCATCATTAGGAGATGTATCAAACCATTCACACTTAAATATCACACTCCATTTTATTGGTAATGCAGGGTACTCAATTTCAAGTATCTCAATAATTTTACTATAGTAATTTATCAATTCTTCATATATGCAAACTTCACTATTTATTGTTTCCATACTATGACCATGATATTCTGTATAAAATTTGTATCCTTTAATAAAATACACTGAATATGATTTAACAGTTCACAAAGGTCCTTTCACAAGGTCACATATGAATTGTTCTCTATTAGATTTTCTGAGGCCTATATTAAAAACAATTTATCATATTAAATAGTATAATGTCATCTAATCACTTTGATATGATAATTCAACCATTTCAATTATTACATGTGAAACTTACATATTTCTCAAACTATCGAGGAAAGTGTCTTTCAACTTCTTTATTGATATCATCTTATGTTATTTTGGGCATTAGCTTACATAACCATTACTCATATAATCTAAAAGCATTATTATGTATTTTAATTGTGAGCAACAGTAACTTCGGAAAGGCAAATAATCTATTTCAAAATCAACTTGAACTTATTGTATGAAAGGTTGAACCTGTTGAAAATTCAATAAAATGTAATCATGGGCAGCCTCTATTTCTTCTGCTATTAACATTCTTTTTTGAAAATGGATAAGTCACCATCAACATTACTCGTTTCTCCCCCATCATTATAACAAGGAACTTTTTTTTCTTTTGCGTGCATATGTGACTCAAAATAATATGGACAAAATATACTTAAGTCCTCCACTAAATAAACATTACATATCGAACCTTCAACTCTAGCCTTGTTTTTGACATTTTTCTTTAAGTGAAGCAAATACCTACATTATAAATAGGGTTATTACAATTCTGTGATTAAAACTTGTTATAAATTTTATTTAAATATTAACTATAATTACCTTTCAAACAGATACATCCATCGATATTGAACTGGACTAGCAAATGTATGGGTAGATCTTTATACGATCAAAAAAGCTTGGAGGGAAAATCCCTTCCAATTTGCACAAGATAATTAGAATTTTTCTAGTTTTTCCATTTTAGCTAATTTTATTTCAGATGATGTTAAGCTTTTGAAAAACAAACTTAATTCTGTTATAGATTCCCAAACCTTATACAGTAGCAACTCCTGAAATGCAATTGGAATTAGCCTTTACATAAACACATTTCAATCATGAATTTTCATCCCAAATAATTTGTACTTCCTCATGTCTATACACCTTGCCAAGTTTGAAACATAACCATAGGGAAACTTTAGATTTTTTAACCATTTACACAAATTTTCCTTTTGTATTTTATCCAAAGTGTAACATGCTTTCGGATATTTATCAGTGCAAAGATCTTTATCTAATTCATTCCTTCTATAAAAAATTTTCAAATCAACTTGTGATTTTTTTATTGTCCTTTTTCTTCCCTTCAATGTTCATTATCATATTGAATAAACCTCAAAAATATTTTTTCAATATGCATCACATATAGATTATGACGTATCAAATTTGTTTTCCAATATGGAAAATCCCAAAAGATGTTGCATTTTCTCCAACCAAAGTTTTTACTAATGCTTATATTAACTTCATCAACTTCAAGTTTTGTAACTTTCAACAACTTTAATTCATCAATCTCTTGCAATATTTCTTCACCAGCTTTGTGAGGGGAAGGAGGTATTTGTACCATCCCATTTTTAATGAAATTTTGTTTATTGCGTCTAAATAGATGATCTGGAAGAAGAAATTTCTTATGGTTGTCAAACCAAGATATTTTGGCCCCGTTTAGAAGATAAAATGTATCAGAATCATTGCTACAATAAGGACAAGCCAATTTCCCTATTGTGCTCCATCCAAATAATATAGCATACACAAGGAAATCACTAATAATCCACGTCAAAGCTGCTCTCAACAAAAATTTTTGTTTAAGTGACAAATTGTAAGTCTCCACATCATATTCCCAAAGATGATGCAATTCAGATAGCAATGGTTGTAAGAATACGTCAATTTTATGCTTTAGATTTATAGGCCCTGGCACAATCACTATCAAGAACATATATGTCTCATTCATACACTTCCATAGGGCAAATTATAAGGAGTAATTATGATTGGCCATGATGAATATTGTCGGCAAGATTTACCAAAAGGTTGGAATCCATCCATTGACAATCCTAACCTAACATTTCGACTTTCAGCTGCAAACTTATAATGGGTGTTATTGAAAGGTTTCCATATGAGTGCATCCAATGGATGGCTCATTATTCCATCTTCCTATTCATTTCATTAGGCCATCTTATGTGAGATGTAGTAACATCAGAGGAATATAGTCTTTAAAGTCTCAGAGTAAGCGAGAAATAATACATTCGCTTTTAAGTTACTAATTTTTGTTTTTTAGTACGCTTTCTAGGTTTGAATCTATAATAACTACAAAATTTGCACTCTTGTAATTCCACACCATCTTCCCAAAACAACATACATTCCAATTTGCAGTAATCAAAATTTTCAACTGGCAAATCACGACCCCAATAAGTTTCTTCATATTGTAAAAATTATCAACCATTGTATAATTAGGAGGCAATTATTCATTATACCAAGCAAGAATTTTATCAAAAATTTGATCAGAAATATGCCCTTCAGACTTTATGTTCAATATTCAAACAATTGAAGACAATTGAGTCATGGTCTCACAATTTGTCCATAGTTCTTAGTTAACTGATTATATTAACTCAAAAAAAAATTTTGCATATAGTTTTGATTCTTCTTCAAGATTTTCTATATTTTTCTGAAAGGCATAACCAGCTACATCATAAACCATTTGGATGTAAGGATTTTCAATTGCACCAATATTATTTATTCTCAATCTAGTCCCCCTTCAAACTTATCCATATTTATTGACGAGTTTACTTCACTGCCCCTCGAGGTGCTCCAAATTAATGGCTCCCTATGTCGTGTCTAATCAAAATAATTTGGAACAAACCCCTTTCTTAACAAATGGAGATTCACTTCATCAATAGGATGAAAATGAAAATATGTACTTTTTTTACACGGACATCTGATCTTTGGACCATCCATATATGAAGGTTGAGAACATGCATAGTGAATAAAAGCTTCATCTCCTTCAACAAACTCAGAATTAATGAAACCATTAAGTGTTAATCGTCTATGCATAGATCTATTAACGTTACTCATTATTGAAAAACTGTTATTTAAAAAAGTGATTTGATCGGTAGTATCCTTCATTTCTCCTAAGTTTACATAACATTTAATTTTACTTTACAGAACATCCCCTAAGTTTTTACAGGTCTCTAACCATTTCCCCTCCAAATTGAAACCAACCTATCCTACTATATGAGTTCACAATTAGAAAACTCAATCACAACCAATTCTACCTTAGTGATTAGATAATCACCACATTCTAACTCATAATAACCTTATAAATGAATTGTAATTCATACATCTAGCCATCAATTATTCTAACAATATTCCAAATATGAACACAAGTTGGAATATTTAATTGATAGACACATATGTGAGTATTTATCAGTTAAATAAAACAATATGCCAACCAATGTCCTGTAAGAAGTGACATTAAGAAGTAAAAAAAGTACATATAAGTATTAAATCCAACACTACATCTAGCAAGCATAATGAAGTTCAAGTATTCATATTTAAATTAATCACCTACAAGTTCATTTCAAAAGTTTGAATTTAAATAGGTACTATGGTATATGGCATTGTTGCACCATGTGAATCGAGAAAGTAAGTTCTTGTTGTGACTCCTAGGCTCATGGAATTTTTCACCGATAAGCCTTATGGGAGCTGTATCATGAGTTTCTAACCTATATACCATCCTAGGAGTTTATTATGCAAAGATTTGTCATGTCTATTAAACCAATGAATTTATTATATTAATACTAAGTTTGAATTATTCACAATGAAGTTCAAGTATTCATGTTTGAATTAATTACCTACAAGTTCATTTTCAAAGTTTGAATTTAAACAAGCACTATGGTACGTGGCATTGTTACACCATATGAATCGAGAAAGCAAGTTCTCGTTGTGACTCTTAGGCTCGTGAAATTTTTCGCCGATAAGTCTCATAGGAGCTGCATCACAGGTTTCCAACCTATATACCGTCCTAGGGGTTTATTATACAAAGATTTATCATGTAAATGAAACCTGTGAATTTCTTATAATAATACTAAGTTTAAATTAATTACATCAAAGTTCAAGTATTCATGTTTGAATTAATCACCTACAAGTTCATTGATAGATAAGTTTCAAAATTTTAAATTAAAACCTCTTATCTTGCAAGTATATAGATCAAAAATCGCAGTATAGATAGGTATTGTCCTACAGGGATTAATTAGTCACCGAAATGATCCAAATTTTGTTTTGTTTAGGAAACTCAAATAATTAGATTTGAAAGATCAAAAATATAAAAATTAAGAGTCATACATACACACTTTAGGGTTGTCACAAAAGTAAGAACACTAATTTAGAAAATGGTGAATCAAAGTATCAATTTAACAAATTAGATTGTCATTACCTAACTATGTATTCTCTCACTTTAGCAATGTTCATTAAGTTTAGTCCAAAATTTCCTAATGTCCTAGTTTTTCACTTTCATTACTTAAACTAAATAAGCCATGTTTAATGAAGTAAATGAATTATGTAAGCTCTCACTTCCCATTTTTCAGTTAACCATTAAAACGATATGAATAGATTTTTGGACAGACACTTTTCCATTCAAGATCTCTCTCCAAATGGCAAGGTAACTTGATATATGGAGTATTCTTGATGTAAGTCCACTCTCATGGCACTTACTAACATATTCTTAACTCCATATCTCTACGTGAGCTAAGTATGGACAGCCATATACCATAAACATCAAACAACATCAAACACGTCCATAACATTGAATAAAGTGAGGTACTACATAGTTTAGGCAATAACAACCTTAATAACTACTTATAAATCCATCAAAATCTCATCTAACATGTTCATAAAATATCTATACGTCCTTCTCAATGAAGTAAAAGAATTATGTAAGCTCTCACTTCCCATTTTTCACTTAACGATTAAAAGGATATGAATAGATTTTTGGACAACCACCTTTTCATTCAAGATCTCTTTCCAAATGGCAAGGTAACTTGATATATGGAGTATTCTTAGTGTAAGGCCACTCTTATGCAACTTACTAACATATTTTTTAACTCCATATCTCTATGTGAGCTAAGGATGGACATTCATATGCCATAAACATCAAACACATCCATAACATTGAATAAAGCGAGGTACTACATAGTTTAGGCAATAGCAACCTTAATAAATACTTATAAATCCATCAAAATCTCATCCAACATGTTCATAACATATCCATACATCCTTCTCAATCGAAAAAATACAACAAAAAAGCAAGAAAAGAGAAGAAGTAAGGCTTATATGTTGAAGAGCAATGCTGGAATTCTATGGTGGTAGCTTTGTGTCTCCTTGAAATCATTTGATTCCACCTTGAATTCTCTTAGTTTTTCTCTCAAAAATGCGTTCTTCTCTCTCCCTTGGATTTCTTGCACCACCTCCTCCTTTATAGGGTTTAAAATTGAATTTTTATACCCCATTTAATGCTTAAAACGATGTAGGAAAGAAGAAGTTACCAGCTGGAATTTTCCAAAAAGCTTTGTTTTCTGCCTTAACTTCAATATGTGATATCTTATTAATTTCTTATCCAAATTGGGCCGTTATTTCACCAATTTAAAACTGAATTTCTCCTCTTTCTTTTGGATTAAAAATGAAAAACATCCAATAAGAATTATATCTTGAGAGAGCTTAACATTGGTGATGGGTAGGTCTAAGAAAATTCCAGCTTTCCTTTAGGTCACATGACTTGCTTTTTCTTTGATTCTTCTATCCTTCCACCCCTCAATACCACCTTCAATCCTATTTATTAACAAAAAAATTAATCACTTAATCATGCCTAAAACACATGCAATTAATACTAACATAATCTAAGAAAAAGACGCATAATAATGTAATGCAAAATTCATGCAAAACCTAATCTTAAAGACCTAATTCACACACATTCATGCATATTCACATACATTCATACATAATGATGCAATTATATGAAACTAAAACAAAACATAAGCTAAACAAGTTAACAACAATCAATTTATCACAATTAACTAACAAATTATCCTAAGAAAAGTATGTACAAATACCACATATCTTTCAATTCCAAAGTTTGAATTTAAACAAGCATTATAATACATGACATTGTTATACCATACGAATCGAGAAAGCAAGTTCTCGCTGTGACTCATAGGCTCGTGAAATTTTTACCGATAATCCTTATAGGAGCTGTATCACAAGTTTCCAGCCTATATACCATCCTAGAGTTTATTATACAAATAATTGTCATATCTATTAAACCTATGAAGTTCTTATGTTAATACAAAGTTTGAATTAATCACATTAAAGTTCAAGAATTCATGTTTCAATCAACCACCTACAATTTCATTTTCAAAGTTTGAATTTAAACAAGCACTATGGTATGTGGAATTGTTACACCATATAAATCGGAAAAGCAAGTTCTCGCTATGACTCCTAAGCTCGTAGAATCTTTCACCGATAAGCCTCATGGGAGCTGCATCATGAGTTTCCAGTCTATATACCGTCCTAGGGGTTTATTATGCAAAGAATTGTTATATTTATTAAACCTATGAATTTCTTATGTTCATACTAAGTTTGAGTTAATCACATTGAAGTTCAAGTATTCACGTTTGAATTAATTACATACAAGTTCATTTCCAAAGTTTGAATTTAAACAAACATTATGGTACGTGGCATTGTTACACCATATGAATCGAGAAAGCAAGTTCTCATTGTGACTCCTAATCTCGTGGAGTTTTTCACTGATAAGCCTCATCAGAGCTGCATCATAGGTTTCCAGCTTATATACTGTCATAAGGGTTTATTATGCAAAGAATTGTCATGTCTATTAAACCTACAAAATTTTTGATATTAATACTAAGTTTGAATTAATCACATTGAAGTTCAAGTAATCATGTTTGAATTACTCATCTACAAGTTGATTTCCAAAGCTTGAATTTAAATAAGAACTAGAGTAGGACGTGTATTCAAGTGCTATAAGCCTTACATTGTTCTATCCAAACTAATTATATTCCAAGTTTTTAGGTTTTATATCTACTGAAAGTTTGATTATGATCACAAAAAAATAATGAGATCCTTTTATTAATTTGCTAATAGATAACAGATTTAAATAAAAAGATGGTAATAACAGAACTCATGTTAGAAAAAATAGACCATAATCATATAAGAGTCATGAGAGAAAAGATTCATTTAAAGATATATAAGAACTCAAAAAGGATCAAGATTACAAGTTATATTTGATGAATATTGCAATTAATCATTGTTTTGTGAATATTGGAATTAAGTTATATTCCTTTTTGTAATTCACCTTAATGGAGAAATATTAGGAGAGTGCTCAATATAATTGCTATGAAGAGGTATTGCAATATAATTGCTATGAAGGTGACTTAGTGAGGATATATGATTGGGCAAGAAGAAATCACATATAGAAAAAGGATTAAACATTTGGACCTTTGTTTGACAAAAGAATTAGGAATTTTACTCATAGAAGGAAAAACACTCGGGACATATGGCATGTTGATCATATGGATTCTAAGTAACATAATTATGAACATGTGATGCCTAACCAATAAGTTTAAAGACATACGAAGATCACCTTCCAATCTTATCAAAAACCATATATATATATAAGAATAAAGAAACAAGATAAGATTGAAGCACTCATAAGTAGTTAAATAGTATTAACTTAATAATAGAGAAATAACAATCATTAGAGTGTCTCACATAAGGTAGAATTGTTATTATTTTAATATCAGTACGAGTGAGGAAACACTTTAGGTCCCTACATAATAATAAGAGAAGTTAGACATATAAACAGGAATGTGTAAAATCATGAAACAAATAAAGCAATTATGCACCTATAATAAAGATAAAAATATGTCCCAATAAAATAGCAATTTAATGTTTAAACATCTTAAACATAAACCAGTTAATATGTTTAAATTTCACCTGCATCGAATGATAAATATACTTTTAAGGATTTTGTCATACATTGAAATAAACAACTACAACCTACCTATACATGTATACAATATCTTCATTAACTTCACAAAAATATTAAGTGCATTAGTAAGACCATATGACATAGTTAATTAGTCATATAATCCAAATTAGATTCATTCTTTCAAATTATACAAGAAATTGTCCTAATTGTAGTAGTTACACAAATTTAAAAAGTACTTTTCTTGATAAAACCAAAAAACAAAGTCTTAATATATGTTATGTTATGAATAAATCCACTCCCTTGCCCCTCAAAACTCTTAACAACTCTTTATTATGCTTAGGATCACTCCCATAATTCATATGTAATCTATTTATACTTAAATAACGTAAAACATTCATTAGAAATAAAAACTAACCATTTATAGCTAGGACAACATAAAGTGTATTAAACCTTGAATCATTCAAAAAATTCACAAAATTTAAATATATTATGAAATATTAACATAAATACTAGTAAACTAAATATGCATTATAATCTAAAAAGGAAATAATTATGACTAATAGAAAGAGGAGAAGCCAACAATCTTACTTGCCAAAGACAACTGATGTTTTTAATCTTTAGGAAGCTTATTCTATCAACTTAAAATTTTCCTACAGAAAGAAATTCAATTATGAAAAACCAAGGACATGAATTTAAAATAACAAAGTAACTTTCAGAGGGAAGAATAATCGTAACTCTAACATTTAAGATAGACAAATGAAATGTTATATTTTCAAACAGGGTGGCATTTTTAGGTTAGAGACTAAAAATAGGTCTTTAAGTGAAATTCAATCTCAAGCCTAATTTATCTAGGTGAAATTCATCTACATAAATAATGGTAAATGGATAAAATAAAAGCCTAATTTGTTCACCCTCATCATCGTTGTAATACTAGGAAATATTATGTTCTTGGCTACTGCTTAACATGAGCTCATTCAAAATGAATGGGCTTGCTTACTTTTCTTTTCAGAAATTAATATTAGATTTCTACTTATTCATCTATATTTTTCCTTATCATCTTCATAAATGTTATTAGGTTACAAACTAATCTAATATTAGGGTATCCTTTTCTTACTTCACGTGAGTGATGAAATCCTTCTCCTAACTATAAATCATCTTGTAGGTTTTAAACCTTAAAGACTTGAGGAGTTTTAGTTAGCTTGTTGTACTTAATTAACCTATATGTTATCTCTATAATATCAAATGATCTTAATGTCATAGTTGAAGTCACATAAATGGATGCCCTTTTTTACTCTATAATAATTTTCGAATTGAATGTTATAGCTTCATTCTTAAAGGAAACTACTCCATTTCTTTGTAACTCCATAATTTTGTCCTTAAAGACAAAGCATTGTTTAATAGGATGAATGACCAATTGATAATATTTGTAGTATTTTGGATCATCCACCTTATTTGCCTCCTCTTATTTTTTCATCTAAGTAAAATCAATGAGTTTAGCTTCTAAAAAGTTGTCTAACATCTCTCTATCCTTTAATGAATTATTTCTTGCTCTTTTTTCACTAAAGATGTTACCATTATTTCTTGCTTCACTTTACCTTTTAGAGTGGACTTAAACAATGTCTTGTTTATTATCATGACTTGTTTAATTTCATTTAAAGAAGACTTGTGCCCTTCGTGCACTTTTTTCTTTATTCTTTATAGGCACTTAAATTGGTAACATTTCTTAAATAACTATAATAATATTAACTCTATATCATGTGTATGAATTGCTAAGTCTTTAAAATCTTCAGTCTTATTCCTTTTAAGATGTAGTAAAATCCCAATGCGTACCTTAAATGCATATAAATGAAGCAATCCTATATGGACAAGAGCTAATTATATTATGTATAAAATCATATTACATCTCAATACACAAAATCATATTATGCACAAAATATATTTTGAAATCATCATTGCTTTTTACTTGACTTATAAAACTTAATAAGTTCTTTCTAAAGTAGATGTATTTCCATTTTGACTTTGCTAATTTGGATTTCTTTCTCTTATCTCTATTAATAAGTATTTGCTACCTTCACAATGCATTACAAAAATATCAATGTATGGGATTTTTATTACGTAAGATTTTAATTTTTAATTATCTAAATTATTTAAAAAATATAACAGCATTGCTTCCAACAGAAATTTGTGGACAAAATATCAACTTAACTCATTTGTGTTTTGTTGAATGCAAAAACAGACTACTTGTTTTACGCTAAAAACTACAAGAATACGAGTCGTTACTTGTATTAAAAAGCGGATACTGTCTCACAGAGATTGTGCTTAGGAACCACATAATTTAGGTTGTGCTTTGTTTAAGACTCAAATTCAAATAATAAAAACTGAAAAATAAACTAAATCAAACAAACTACCAACGAACAAATAATGTAAAAAAAATGCAGAAGCTTTGATTTCAAGATTGAAGATCAATTTTTCCTTATTTTATCTCCCTCCTACCTTGTTGATTGAATTATGCCTCACTTAAGATGTCCTAATGTTTCAATCACCTTTTCTCAAGGTGTAATCAAATGTCCCTAGCCAAATTAAATAGAATTGACTATGCAATCTCTCAATCTACACAATTAGTCCACCAATTTAACTAGTTATGAAGCTATCCTATGGGTAATCAACTAATTAGTCAAGATTTCTCTCTAACTAATCAATTAACTTGATAAATGCAGGTCTATAGGGTGTCAACAGTCATTGTACAACCCTACATAATTTACCCAACTCAATTTCTCAATATATTGTAAGGTTTAAGCACAAAAATTATTAAAAGCATTTATTCATTCAAAACAACAAAGTAGGAGTTTAACAAGTAGTTTAAAAGTAATCTTTACAACAAATTCAGCCATTCATAATAGGAACAAGTTCAACCATATCCATATTCTCTATAATATAAAAATACTAAAAGAAAATAAAACAAATACAATGGTAGCTTTCTTCCCTTTTTGTATATGAAAATCTAGAATGATGGAAGCTCTTGATTATTAATCCCGATTCCTACCTTTTGCACTTGGAAGCTTGTGACTTTGCGTGAACTGTCATAGAAAAAAATATGAATGGTGGCTGCCCAATATCTAAATGTCTAAGGAAGGCCTAGGTTTTTTGGGGTCTGAAAAGATAAAAAATTAGCTATGAAATTGAGTAGAGCATATAGTTTTTATTTAGTTCTAAAGGTTCTTCTTAAATTACGTTCCACCTAAATGTCATAAAGAACCGTACTGAAACATAATCCAAAAATTTTGGAATCCATGACATTTACTTGATTAAGTGATCATAGCCATATAAGTTGGTAAGGGTGAAGAGAAAGTTACATTTTAAGAATAGTTGCCTCCAAATATGGATTAAGAAGGGACAGTTGAAAATAACATGGTCAAAGGTTTTAAAAGAAGTTTGATAAAGGAAGCATGGGGATGATTCTATCCAATGAAGCTTGTTTAGGTTCAAAAGTCTATTCTTTAGGGCCAGCCAAGTTATGACTGAATATTTGGGAACATCGCCACTAAATTGGATTAGGTTGTGCTAAATAAACTCCTAATTTTCTTAGGAGGATAAAGACATGCTAGAATTGTTTATAAAGCCCTTGTGGCGCTTTTAAGACAAATAATTATGTTCATTTTGGAAAAGTCTGGCATGTAGCTTGGGAAGCAGTTAAGGAAGCTTGCAATACTTCTTAGGGGTTGATCCATTAATGACACCTAAGTAGGACCTTAATTTTGTCATCTAAGGGAGGAGCACATTGTAAGGATAGGAAGGATAGAAGGAGCTGTAAGGGACCTAAATCTAACCAATTGTCGAACCATAGTCTAGTTAGTTCTCCATCTCCAATAATGTGTTTCATTTCCTTGGTCGTAGATAATCTAAGCTTCAAAATAAGTTTAATGGTTGAAGAAGTACTAGATTTGGGCTTGATTACCCAAAAATTAGAGTCTTTAAAGTATTATTCACAAATCTGTTTTATCTAAAGATTTTCTTTGTCATTAAATAGGGACCAAATATTTTTCACCAAAATGGTTTTTACTAGTAATTTTAATAGGCCTAATCCTAGTCTCCCTTAAGATTTCGATAGGCATAACACCTTTCATTTGACCTTAATGAATCCCTTAGTGACTTTTGATCCCCTCTATAAGAAATTCCTAAGTATCTTCTTAATATCCTTGATAATTTTAATGGCGAAAGTCATGTAAGAGCTCTAGTAAATATGCATACTATTAAATATTAAGGAGATAAGTTGAATTCTACCTATATAGGAGAAATTCTTACAGATCCAACTATTATTTCTTTGGAAAATGACATGTAATAAAGGCTTACAACCATTAGAGGTATAACTGGTGGAAGTAACAAGTAAGCCAAGGTACCAAAAATGAGCCTTATTGTATTTGAGACCTGAGAGATATACTAGGTTTTGTTCTAATGAAGATTGAACATTAGGAGTGAAGGTATGGCTTTTGTCTGTATTTATATAGAGGCCCATAAGATTACTTAATAATTGGAGTCACTCAAAAAGTGATTGAATAAAACCCTACTTGCACTACAAAGTAATAGTAAATCATCTGCAATGAGATATTGAAAAGTTTTAGTTTCATACACTCCAATGATATTTGAAAGGACTTTTTGAGTTAGGGGATATGAGATCCCTTTGTCTAAATCATCTAACCCCTTTAGAGGTAGGAGTAGCTTCACCATTAATAAGCATGCAATAGGAGGCACTAGATAAACATTGATGAATAGGAGAGGGAATCCAAAAGCTTGCATAGTATATAAAGCCCCAGTTTAGTGAATCAAAAGTTTTTTGAAAAGCCAATCTTTAGGGAATAACTCTTAATAGACTTCTTGGAATGGTAGCCCTTCTATCATCTTATCACGGTGTAAATTTCAAGTATGTTGGCCGAGACATAAGATATTTCTCGCAACGGGCATCAATTCTCATGGCTTGCCTTTTAGAATCTTACACTCCCAATCTTTCACTATTTAACGACGACCTTAAACAGGATCTACGCTCTAAGACTTTCTTATATTAAGAATTTTCATGAAAAGGTAAGTATAAATCATATTTGTCTTTCTGTATAATGACAATATTAATATCATAAATTAATAATAATATTAAAAATTATGTAATTTCATTTATTAATATTACAAATCAAGTCTGTCGTATAGGATTTGTTTAGTGCGAAATACCTGATTGACGTGATTTACAGGCTGTTGTGTAAATATAGTGATTTATTCAGTGCGTATCCAAAGAATAGCATTACGGGTTCTTCCGTTCCAAAAATAAATAAATTACAAATCAATCAAATTGATTATTAATTATTTATACACAATACATTTTTAAATAAAAATATAAAAAATTGATTATCTTATTTATATTTACAAATAAAAAATATTAATAAATTATGATTTGGATAGTTTTTAAGTCATTCTACCCGTATATGTTGACTTGTCCACGTGAACAAAACTTGTAGAGTACTTTTTTCAGAGGTGGTAATTTTCTATATAACCAAACCAAGACAATGACTATTTCTCCTTGACTAAATCCCATTTGTCTACAATTTTTTCAACTTAAAATATGATACAATTTAGAAAAAAAAAATGATACAATTATTATTGGTTATTGTTGTTAACAATGTTTTAAAAATTAAATAAAGTTAAATCAACTAAAGCAAATTAATTTTTTTATTATTGATTATTATTATTAATATAATTTGATTGACCATAAATAATGAAATATAATCAGTATTCCTAAAAGAGACCAAAGAGAAGAACAACCAAAAAGAAGATGAGCTTTCTGGGTGGGAGATTAGCGGGTAAAGAAGGAGCGTACTTTTTCCAAGAATCGAAACAAGCCGTTAACCGCCTTGTCGAAAAATCCGTCCCTTCCACTGGCTCAAAGGAATTCCCAACCGATAATGTTGTGGGCTTTCAAGCTGACGTGCTTCCGGAGGTCCTAAGACACTCTCTTCCTTCCAACATTTACGGAGAGGATTCTAAAGCATCATCAGCATCCTCCTTCTCCACGGCCTCCAAATGGACTCTACGCTCCGCCTCCGATGCTGACAGCACTACTTCTTCTTTTGCTTCTTCCGATCTACTCAATCCTCTCCGAGCTTATGTTTCTCTGCCTCGCGTCACCTTCGGTCCCAAAAGGTCCACTTCCGAATTTGTTTTTGTTTGTTCTTTTTATTTCTTTTGCTAAAGGTTGAGATTGAGAGAATTTGGCAGATGGGAATTGCCTGGGGAAGAGCATTGGGTATGGGCGTCGACAGCCAATGAGCTGAGAAAGGACAAATATACCCCTGTCAATCACGACAAACTTAAGGCTGCTTCTCAAGGCCTCACTCAACGTATGCTCCTTTCTTTGATTCTTTCTAACTTGCTTCTACTTACCGAAATTTAGGCTTTAACCACATATCTTAAGCTTCCCATTTGCTTATACTTGCTGCAGTTGGCAAGGCATTTATAATTGCTACTGTGATTGTATTTGGTGGCGCTACACTTGTTTTGAGTTGGGCTGCCTCTAAGCTAGAGCTTCACAATGTAAGTGACTTGGGAGTTGCAAGTTGACGCTTTATATGTAATGCTTGCATACAATTTATAGGAAAATTTAATCTTCTTAACATTGTTTTATTAAGAACTAATTCCAACATTTGCCTGTTGGAAAAGTACAACTGCTGTACTTTTTTTGTTTTTGGGCACAAAAGGGCATCCTGCTTCAGCAAAGTTCAGCTTACCCTGTTTCTGCAGTTCTTCTTACTTAAATGCAGTCAGCCATAGTTTAATAAGTTCGAAATTTATCCTTGCAGAGTGATGATATTCGAACAAAAGGAAAGGATCTTGTTCAGCCAAAGTTTGAGACAATCAGACAGCAGTTGGCGCCATTGAGAACATGGGTATGCTAAATGTTCTTACTTGCCTGGTTTGTTGCTATAGGTGTTCTGCTGTGCTTTTCCCTTTATTTATATGATCTTCTGATTTCAGGCAGAGGACACATCATCGAAATGGCGACTTGAAAAGGGGGACGACGTTAAAGAGAAACCTATCGTCAAGGAGCTTTCTAAAATTTTGGGTTCCAAAACTTCTAGTTGAGTGATTAATTTCTGCATTCCTCGTCTCTGTGTCTATGTACAATATGTTTGCTGATTTTGCTTATGAGCATGGACAAATCTAAACAGAATACATAAATTAATAATAGACATGGAAAGCTATAATGAGCATCGGTCCATACGTCTGTTCTCTTTCAGTTGTTTAGATACCGAACTAAATTGCCCCCCGATAAATTCTCAGACGCAACCTAAGAATCAAGTTTATGATACTTCCGAGTGACGCAACTGCTGAGGCATCTCATTTTCGAATAGAAGGGTAACTTCATCTAAATTTTCCTTTTATCAATTGTAAACTTGATGATTCTATGGCGTATTCTAATATATATGATAAAAAATATTTGTTGATTTGGACCTCAATTAATTTCATAACACTACCAAAGAACTAAGTTGAAACCTACAAATGATGCAAATTCTGTAAAAAGAACGGTGAGACAATTGTACCCATAATATGTCGGTACTTCCTCGATAGAGTGAAGCAACTCATCCTTACACAAAAGCATGGTCTTTTCTAAATCCTTTCAACTTCGTGAATAGCAGCAAAACTAAACATTTACTTCGTTGTAAATATCACTAATTGGGACTCCTAACTAGTTTTTAAATACCACCTGGGGCCAATATGCCAAAGAATTATGCAACTGCTTTAGTGGAGGTAAAGTAAGACGTAAGGCAGCTATGCGTAAAACGTTAGACTATTTCTTAGGAGTGAGGCAACTGACTTCCACAAAGGAGCACAGCCTCTTCTGACTCCTCCTTACCTCTAAATTAAGTTTAGAGTGTTTATGAGTTATTACAACTACTCTAAAGTTGTGAGGTGACTATGCATAAGGCGTGAGGCAAATTATCTCTGTAGTGAAGCACAACCTGTTCTAAATACTCTATACTCCTAGACCAGTAAAGAAGTTAATCATTCCATTACGTCTTCCAACATATCTCTGTAGTTAATCAAAAGATTGCGATCATCCATTTCGAATAATCATTATCTACTAATAATAGATAATGTTAATAATTGTACTTTAACATTTAATGATAATAAAAGGTCATACTTTTTAAACTCATCAAGTATGTCCTTTATTATCATCTCTCACTTAGACTTTATGAGTTCAGTTCATAAGATTTTCGTACTATATTTGTCCAATAACTTGTGCGACTAGGGTACAATAAGAGCACATTGTCATATCTCTACTAAAAATATATGACTTCTGGACCAACGAATTTATCTTTAAGTAGATTTAGTATGTTATTCCCTAGATCATTTATTACATCAATCATCCTCTCATTCTCATTATATAAACATTTTGTATTCATACCGTCTTCTATAAAGAAAATGGGGCCTTTTGAGTACATCTTGATGCAAACTTAGATTGAGATGACTTTCTCTATTTCTTAACCCTTTGAATCAAATTAACATGCTTTTTTAGAATGCTCAGTATATTGAATCATTCATGATTTTATAATGATATTCTAATAGAACAAACCGATAAAGCAAACACATATAAGAGGGGATAAATTGTGTGTAACTTGAAAATTCTTTTGCTAGTTACTATTACTTCGTGCAAACAATAATGGCTTATTAAAATATAAAAAGGAGCCTATCAAGCAAAAGGAGCCTATCAAAAAAAGGAGCCTCGTGTAAATTGAAAACAACAGTGACTAAAATGCAAAAAATTAAAATTAAGGAAAGAGAAAGAACGACATAATCAATTTATACTGGTTTGACTTATAAGAAAGCCTACGTCCATTTCCCAAATATCCAAATTGAGTGTTTCATTAATAAATCTCCAAGTAGTGATTTGACAAGTCTCTCTAAGAGCACAAGTACATATTTTTAAAGATTCTTCAACCTTCCATACTAGTAGTATTTATCAGGCTTCTACAAGCTTTCAACTGATGAAAGTAAGGTTTGCTTAATATGAGCTTCAATAGATATCAATCTCTCTCTCAGTAGAGTATTTTCACTTTCTAAAGCTCAAAAGTAATAAGATATAAATTTTCGAGAACAAGAATCAATGCTACTAATGTGCTTCTAAAGTCTGTTGCATAATCGAATGCAATAGCTCTCCCTTAAATAAAGATTTCTTTCAACTAGTCGTTGCTTCAAATTGATCATCGACTAATTACCCGGCTTTGGTTTAGTTTCAACGTTTTTCTCATTATCTTTGACAAAATCTTCAAGTATCTGGTTGTTCGAATAATCCTTTGACCGTGTCTTCGAAGTCGACTATTGAATTGGTTGAATAGCATGATCCTTTGTACAATAGGAGCTTATCCATCCCAGATATTGTGGAACTATCTTTTACTCTCAAAAAGAATTTAGATTGATTCACCTAAAAATAGGAACATGTTTTTCCTTTATTTGAATAAACAATTTCTTGAAAATCTTTAAGAAATAATCCAATAAATTTGAATTTTGAAATCTTTAAAAAAGACAATTGATTATTACCATCAAAATAATCAATTTAAAAGCTTTGAACTAACACAAACATTAATTCAATTTTCTGAAATTAGAACTTGAGTAAAAAAGGTACATAAATTTGAGGTTCACATCAACTCAAAGGATCCTTACACAATATAAGTTGAGAATATGACTTATATTATCCTTATTGGTCAAAAATGTGCACTTGTATGATTAAGATGTTACAGTATTAACTCTCTTTTATTAGAATGTATATTTTCCTTAAATATTGTACATATGATATTTCAAACATACCTAATGCCTAACTTGAGCTTGCTTTTTTTTATTTTTTAATCCACACTTTAGAACTCACATTTCGCATATTAAGATAGATTGGGTGAAGATAGCATTTATTTAGGTTATATCATTACTAATAACCTTATATACTCTTTAATATACTTCATATCGACACTAGTGTTTTAAGCCTAGAGTTCTCATTTGTTACTAAGATAAATTGCTTAAAAATTATTTCATTTGAATTCTCATATCTGATCAAAAATTGGCAATACGTTTAGTCTTAATCTTAAATTTTTTAAAATAATCTTGAAACAACTTCAAACTCTAATTGGTCTCGATCTTTCAAGTTCAAGCATAAGTTCAAATAAATTTTAGATTGATTAAGAAATTTGGAGCTCCAAACTTAATTGAGGTTCGAATTCTTTTTAGGTTTTTAAACTTTTTTGATCTTTATATCAAGCTAAATTAGGGTTCAAACTTTTCTTTTAGATTTTTAAATTTTTTGAGCTTTAGATTATATTAGATTGAGCCTCTTAAGGTTGATGTTCAAATTGAAATTCAAGTATTTTTTAAATTTAAATTCAAATTTGACTCAAAATTCTATAAGGTTGACTTTTATTTGTTGACTTTGAATGAGGATGGATCCAAAAAATGGAGCCAGTAGAACTTCCAAATGCTCTCCCCTCTCTCTAGCCAACCTTCAAACTTCCACCGTCTTCCAACTCCCACCTACTTGTAGTCCATTATGCCGCATATTAAGCAATCAGTGAAGCGTAACCAACCATCGAGAAGAAATCAAGTCTCAGGTCCCAGGCGAAGGAATAGGGTGGCAAATTTTGAAGCACCCTTCCCAATCTACTTAGAGGAGGAAGGTATCTGATTCCAATCCCTTAATGTTAAGCAGATAGTAGTCCTAAAATACTTCGATTTTGTAACACTAGATAGGCTAGAATTGCAAGATAGGGTCGAAAATTTAGCAGAAAGAATTTAGTGGAGTAAATTTATACACTTCCAATACCTTGTCTACTAGGAGCTTACACACGAATTCTTTACTTCCCTTCAGTTCGAAACCAGTAACCCTAAGGAAATGTGGTTTAGGTTGCGGGGATAACCTTATGAGTTGAACCTTGAAATTATATGTGATATTTACAGTTTCCCTTAATCTTCCATTGTGGATCAACACGATGACTTTTATGCTTCCTGCTATTGGAACGAGCTCATTGGGCTGGAGCAATTCGACGTCAAGAACGCCCACAACTACATTATACGAAGCCATGAACACTTGTTGTTACATAAATTCATGTGTCTAATGGTCTTTCACAAATTAGAAACCAACAAGTGCTCAACGAAGAAACTTTTTCTATTATGATGCATGGAACACAACATCTCAATGTGCACCTCCATATATGTTGTGAATGCTATTATTGCAACTCCACGTAAGAGGAGCAACAATTTAGGCATGTGTTACTTTGTTTTCACCATTTTTGAGTACTACGGTGTGGATTGTAGTGGTCTAACCATCTACTACCCTAATTTTCTAAATCACCATCACTTTTAGCATGCTGAAATCCTAAAGTCCAAAAATATGAAACTCTAAGATATCAGCCAAAAATCTCATGTCGAGATCAGGGCCAGTCAGGTGAGTTCTAATGCAGTGCCACCTAAGCAGCCAGAAGAGGACTCGACTAGTCAGGAGTCTAAAGAGGAAGAAGAAATAGAAGAACCTGGTTGGAAGAAGGTGCTCGATGCAATCTCCGCCAACACCCAAGCACTTACAGCCACACTTGTGGAAAGCTCTAGGATGATAAAGGAGGTGACCCGCACATAATGACATAAGAGTCGAGATATATGTTGGATTCATCGGTACTTCTAAACTTCAGGTGTACAACTACCACCTCTGACACCATCTTCTAGTAGAGTGCTCTAGGCCAATAGTCATATATGACTTTTATACTGACATTCTGACTTATTATTTATATATTATGAGGCATTCTTTTATATATGCATGTATATTATTTATGTAATATTTTACATTCCATGAATAGTATTAGGCTTATGTCATCAAGTATATGACTTGATAATAAAACCATAAGTATTATAATACTATTCTAAATTGTCCCTGGTTGATCATTATTGGTGGAACAATAATGAATTAAGGCTAGTATGTGTTCTGATTGATGATCACGTTTTACTG
>JAOQML010000009.1:4537171-4550319 GCA_027568935.1 Erythroxylum urbanii | reverse complement strand
AATACTTAATTTAATAATATATTGAACTAAAGCATATATTCATAGCAATTTATAAATATAATGAAATTTTATTTTTAATGAAATAAACTAATGTTACATATTACAAAATTTATATTCTTAATATAAGTAATCATATATAAATATGATAATTTAATAAATCAGTTTATTTTATACATATCATCATCAATTTATTTGCCCATATCATTATCTCTAATGCCACTTTATAGCTAATCGTTTATAAAATTATATCATTTACACCCTATAATTTAACTTTATTATATTTCTGTTGGGTTTCTGTTATTGATACTGACCCATTTAATGTGACATGCCAATTGGGTAAGTGGACCTACTAAATTTTGACATAGATTTATTAAACAAAAAATGATGACATTTTTCTTGATTAATAATAATTTAAATTATTAAAATAATTATATTTTATCATTATCTTTTCCATTTTTTTAGCCACCATCATCATTAATCTTTGATGCTCTCTTTCGATTGTCTATGATTGTTAATGAGCTTATTGTGTTTATAATCGTTTTAGACTAATAATAAAGACAAAGTCTAAGTATGTTGTGATGGTGGCGGCAATAGTTAAAGGGGTAGAGTTCAACATCAAAGATTGGTAGTGGCGATGACATAATAATAATAATAATAATAATAAGTTTAAACAATCTATGTAAGCATTTTGTTGATCCATGTTGCTTAACTAGCATGCCATGTTAGACGATTTAATAGCCCAATAACATAGACATAATATAAATCTAATGGAATTAAGTTTTAGGGCATAAATAATATTATTTTGTAAACATTAAAATGTAAAGTGGTACCTAAGATAAGATAATAGTAAGGGTTAACATAGATTTTTTTGAGAAATATTGTGAGGTGATTTGAACGCTTTTCTTTTATTAATTTCCGTTCATTTTCTTGTGATGCGGTTGTCTACATAAGTGCTACATGTTTAGAATTATCACATCAGTTATAATCAACAACACAAACTAACAAAATAACATATTTTGAATTTTTCACAAAACATAAAATCTCCTATTAATTTTTAAACAACGGAAATTTTGTTAGAATTAATGAAATCGCATGGGAGGTTGATACTATTAGTCCTTTAGAAAATTGATCCCTTTTTTAAGACATGATGTTTTATATGGTTTTTTATATTATATTATATTATATTATAAATAAATTTATTTTGAATGTTTTTATGTTATTTTAATATAAATACCATACGATTTAAGAGTATAAGAAAATATTTATATAATGATTCTAAATTAAAATTAACTTTTTGTTTAAATAAACAAAATTTTATCTAATTTAGGGATGAAATCCCAACTTTCATACATAAACCAATCCCGATGACTTCTCATATTTTTCCTTTGTCACCTCCATCTCTGACATTATAACATTCTTTGTTCATTTTCAATAGTCTCCATTGCTTCTTTTATAAGAATCAACTAATAGGAAGATCATCTATGATAGTCTCCATCACAATATTTTCTTCAAGATTTTCAACTAAAAAATTTGTAAAATCTCCAATAAGTCAACTCATAAAATCATTATTGTTTTGAAGTTTGTCAAAATCTAGAGTTTTTTATTGTCATACCTAGAAAGGAAACCACTTTCAAAATTGGTAGAAGACATCAACACTAGGGTTTAAGTAGAACGACTTTTATAAAGTAACGATTCTTTTTTAACGCTAAAAAAAATTAGGTTCTAAGTTAAATTTTTATGAAAACTTTTGGATAACATAATGCTTCTTTTACCATCTATACATATGTTAAAAATGCCACGTTAGCAGGATAATATTGTGCTTGTGTGTTATTCCCATAAAATAAAAATGAAAGTATTGAATAAGACTACCATGAAGTAGAAAGGTATATGAAAAGTTAATGACTAACAATTGGATATAAATTTATTAATTAAAGAATTGCATCAAATTTAAAATCAAAAAGTGTAACACTAAACAAGTAAGTGGATGAATAAAATGCTATTACTCAATTAGGGGAAATATAAAAACATAAACTGAAGTACTAATGTGTTATAATTTGATACAATTATATACTAAGATTTATATTAGACACTTCCTAAAAGGAATTATCTAACTTGATTACAAAGGAGCTGGGGCACTCTTAAACTTATTCCATAAACAAAAAGCTAATTCCACTAACTAAGTTTTAAATAATAAAAAACAATAAAAGCAATTTACATATCCATTCAATATATAATAAGTTGCATTAACTTGTAACACTTCCCCTTAGTGTAAACTTATTTTCAATAATACTAATTGCTTCATCAAAAACTTTAAACTTCTTTTTAGCAAGTGCTTTGGTAAAAATATTTGTAACTTAGTCTCTAATCCATATCTTCTGCAATTTAATGTCTTGAGTTAATACCTTTTCTTGCATAAAATGAAAAGTAAATTTAAATGTTTTTTTGTGCATGCATGAAACACTAGGTTTGTAAAAAGCTTGGTTGTGCTTTCATTGTCAAAGTGTATGTGAATTGAATAGTTAAAGTCAAAAAACATTTCTTGAATAAGCCATTTCAGCCAATGACACTTTTAAATGGTCGTCATAGCTATTATATACTTTACTTCACAACTTGAAAAAGACAATATGATGTACTTTTTAATACACCATAAAATCGTAATTGAACTTGTATTAAAGTAAAATTATAGAGCATCTATCACTATTGTCACCAGTATAATCTACATCTTCAAAATCGTTCAAATAAAAGGACCTATGCTATATATACCTTGGTCTATAACTTACAGTGCCTTTGACATAACAAAGAATCCTTTTTATTGTAGTTAGATACCTCACATGGTTTATCTATACATTGAGAAATGACTCCAACAGAGTAAACAATATCAAGTTTTATGATAGTTAAAAAAAATAAATTACCATCAATTTATAAGAAAAATATTACATCTTTAATGTCATTTCATCGTTTTTAGAAAATGTTAGGCATAATTATCTAGGAGTAGGCATGGATTTCGACTCCCCCGTATAAAACTAACTTAGTTTTTGTATAACCTTTGAGAGATAAAATAACCATTTAATTTTTCATTTTCTAACCTAAGAAAACAATTAGCTCCACCTAAACTCTTCATATCAAGATGAACAATCAATGCATTTTATTGAACCATGGGAGGTTCCAATCAATATTTTGATGATAAAAAATATAATACTGATTGATTTACTGTATTAATGAGAAGAAATATGTGAACAAGATATTATCATAAAGATGGCTTACGAAAGAAAAGACGATGTTTGCCATCTTCAACATTAAGACCAAGTCAAGAGTAGAAGAAGATCAAGATATATCAAGTTCACTTTATATATTATATATTACTTATTGTATGCTCACTTTATTTGTTTTGGTAGTCCTAAAGGTTCACTATATATAAATATTTCATTTCAATTCATTGTATGAGCCTTTTCATTCATCAAGAGGCATTTAAGATTTTAGTTTTAATATAAAAGCCTCTTAAGTTTTCCAAAAAAATTTAGGAAATATTTTGAAAAGTGTTTAAAAAATAATTACATTAAACAAATTGAGTTTGAGCATTTAAAGTTGTTAAAATCATGTTTTTAGGGTGAATAGTTGACATATATGATTTAGTGGTCAACTGATATAGGTTAAAGTTGTTAAATTTGATGTATCGTGAGTTTTTTATAACATTGTTGGATGTATTAGTCAATCAATTGTTAAGCAACCATTTCACTACAATAGCTTAAGCTTTTGTGTGAGGTCAACTTAATTGGTTTTATATATTCGCTAATACACTCTCTCAAGTGAAAGCCCTTTTGGCTTGAAACTTTCACAGGTTCACTCTACCTTATACTGAATAATAGGTGGGTGATAGGATTTGAACTCACGACCACTTGGTCACAGAGGCTTTGATACCATGTTAAGCGACCATTTTACCATAATAGCTTAAGCTTTTGTGTGAGGTTAACTTAATTGGTTTTATATATTCGCTAACATCAATAAGGCATATTGGTTGACTAATGTCCAACGACAAGTAAATCTAGTGCTTTAATGCATATTGGTCGACTAATTGCTATACTAGTTGACTAATATAATGCAAATAGCCATTATAACGACTAATTCTTAGTTCTAATTGCTATTAAAGGATCTAAAACATTGTAAATAGGTATTTTTCTCATTGATTTTAACATTAAATAACATTTAGGTGTATTTTGCACATATATTTAAGTGTTTTTTAATCATTTGATCATCATTATTTCTTATTTGTGTGAGTAAGCCTCTTTAAAGTTATCAAGTGATAAAATGAGGTATGTGAGTTGTAATATTTGATTGGGGCATTATATTATTATACTTAAGGGATGATATAAGTGAGATTAAGGGTCTCTTCAGCTTGGAAAAATATTATAAAGGGTTTCACTTTACTAAGAAAGATTGTAAAAAGGTTATTCTTTGGCTTAAAAGAAGAATTATAATGGAATTCTAAGAAGAGTCTTGGGAGTGGATGTAGGCAAAGGTTGTTTGTCGAACCACTATAAATCAATTTGTATTTTCTCTTCCCTAGCCTCTTTAAATTATTATTCAATTTTTTGATTAGTTTATACTAAACAATCTATTTATTTATTTATATATTGCTTATTATTAATTAAGTTCATTGGTTAGAAAAATCTTTAAATTTTATAAATACCCAATTCACCCCTTTCTTAGGTTCCATTAAGGACTAATAAGCGGCATCTGACTGGATATATTAGGCTAACATTTCTAACAAAACCCTATTACAAGGATAATAATGACATATTCAAGAGCAGCATCGTTATCATTAAACCAAGAGGGACAAAGAATTAGTAGAGAACATTTCTTTAATGACAATGATTATCTTTATTGAAAAACTAAGATGAGATTCTTCTTAATGTATGAAAGTGTAGACTTATAGGAAATAGTCTCAAATGGTCTCTTTACACCTACGAAAATCATAGATAAAAAAATATCCCCAAACTAAAGAAATAATGGGAACCTCATGATAATAGATTAATGATAAATGATTATTTGACCATATTTATGTGGTCATATTTCATATGGTTTGCTTATTGTTTAAAGTCTTATAGTATTTTTGGTACTTAATTCACTTTAAGTGTGTTTATAGGTGATAATAGCCTTTATGAACCAAAAGGCGAAGAATTTAGATGAAATTGTGGCATAGAACAAAGATTTAAGACAAGTGAAGACCTACTCGTTTATGTACAGTGATTGTGTAAGTCTCTATAAACATGTGAAGATTTGGAGAATATTATTTTTGGTTGTGTGAAGTTACATGCCTGTGTATATGGATATACACGATCGTGTACATTGCCTGTGTAAGTCTCTTGTCTATGTAAAATCACATATTCAATTATTTTTGGAGATACATGGTCACTTACACAACCATTTATGTTGATTGTGTTTATTCCAAAAACCTTAGTTTTTACTATAAAAGGATGTAATCAGAGGCAAACAAGAGGAGACGAATTTTAAAGTATTTTTTAGTGGTAAGAAGTATAGAGAGGTAACAGCTTTGAGCAAAGGATGAGGAATACATGAAGAATACTTCAAAAGATCCGATACATAACAAGATTTAATCTAAATTGCAAGAAGATCTATTAGAAGAAACAAGGAGATTTAGAATTACAATTTCTTTGTTTTCTAGTAGTTCTTCTGAATATTTTTCATTGATTTCATTTTTATGGTTAGGAACTAATTTTTTTAGCACCTCGGTTTGATAAACCCTAAGTTGTGATGACAATATGATTTGATCTTTTATCTAAAGTAATTTTATTAATTTATTCATTATGAATCAATTATGCATTATATTCTTCTTATAATATATTCGAAATTTTAGTTCATAATTTGATTTCATATGATTGAGATTGAGAAATCCTCTTATATGAATATATCTACCATAATTGGAAGGAGTTGCGTGTAAACATAGAGATAGGTCAACATAAATCTTCTAGATTATGGTCAAACCTTATAGTGAAATTCACAAATCGATAATGCAATCATAGGGATTTTAATTAGAAAATTTTCTGTTAATTAATTGATGAATTATTTATTAATAGTCTTGAGAAAGTTATTAATATAAGAAAAGAATTTTCATGATCCAATAATTAATAATTTAATTGCACAATAAAAGGTTAGGATTTAAGGATTCTTAGGGGGATTCATTATCTAAGTAGTATTATTTGATAACTTTATAAGTACTTTCCTTGTTTTAAGTTCATTATTATTTTAAATCTTGGTTTAGTTTGTTTAATTTATTTTTTAATTAAATCCACAATCTGTTTCGACAGATAGATAATAGGAAATGGATAACTACTAATCTTACAATCCTCGTGGGATCGACCAGTACTTGTTATTGCTAGCTATAGCTATGTCGTGCACTTATGATTTAAAAGGTTATAAAATCTTAAAAAGTAAAACACCCCAATCAATTTCTTAAATAGTAGGTCATACATATTTTATTTTATAAATTAGGAAGAAATTAATTTAATATGTTCTCTATTTGTGAAATGACATATGACATATTGGTATAAAATAGAAATTACACATGAGGGGCATAAATCAAATTAAGGAGAGTAAAGTGAGCATGATAATACATCAATGTGAATTATTTTGAAAAGCATTCATACTATATTTATTAACACTATTTAATGCTTTCAAGGGTTTTAGAAAAACCTATAATAGTGTTGAAATGGAAAAAAATTTGGTCAAGTCACTTCTGAAAATGTGGAAAGCTAAAGTGACGACTATACAAAAAGCTAAGGGTATAACAACACTACCATTGGAGGAACTTATTGGATCTCTCCTCACATATGAAATGAGTCTTTAAGAGACACAAGAAGAAATAACGCTCACAAAGAAAAAGAATTTAGGTTTAAAACCTTAAAGGAAGAATTGAATAAAGAGGAAAGACATCAATTAAAGAAAGCGATAAAAAGATATTGTCTTAATCATCGGAAAATTTAAGAAATTCTCAAAGGAAAAGGACTCTAAGGAAGTTAAAAGTGATTTAAAACATTTATTTATTTTGAATGTAGGAAACCTAGTCACATGAAGTCACAATGCCCTCTACTCAAGGATGATGACAAGTATGTAAAAAATGATAAAAAAGAGAATAAGAACAAATATAAGAAGGAAGCATGTAACGCATCCACTTAGGATATCACAAGTAAATCTAGAAATGAGTATTTAGAAGAAGAGATAACTCATATATATTTTACCATTATGAACGATAATTAGATAACATCCAACCCTAATTTGTGTGATAGTAATAGTAATTTGACATATGATGAATTATTCAAAAGTTTAGAAATCATAAGTAACAAAAAGGAGGAAATTATCTGCTAAACTCAAGGAAGTTAAAAAAAAGTTTGATGCATGTATGAATGAGAATGAAAAGGTGAAAAGCGAATTGCATAATATTAAATGATCTAAAACTGTGATTGTTGGTGACAATTATGAATTAGATGCATTAAGGTATGAGAATGAAACATTAAAAAAGGAGGTAGATTTCCCTTAAAGACTCATCGTCTTAATTTTATAGAGGGAAGTGAAAAACTAGAGAATATGCTAGGAGCTTAAAAGAATTCTAATAATAGAAATGGATAGGATACAACCATAAAAGTAAATCCAATTTTAAAACCACAATTGTCAAATGCACATGCCACATCCATTACGAATAATTCTAAAAGCAAGCATTATACTTCTGTATTGGCTTACAACCTAGGCATAGAGTTCAACACTATCAACAAAAGAATAGCCATAACTTCAGTGATAATATGCAATCTCAGCTACACCTTTTTAGGCCACAAAGAAGCATACATAAAGCTTCCATTTATAATAGACATCATACATATAATTATCACTACTTATTTCACTACCCCTTGAAACCACTCAACACCTTTAATGTCTTAAGGAAGTTTCCTCATTATGCATACATACATATTAACGCATTATGCATCATTAACACTTTTATAACATAGTATTTCATTTATATAATAAGTTTGGGCATGTTGAGCAAAATGTGGGTTGAAAAGGAAGAAGCCTATTAATCTAAGAACTAAGTTTATTTGGATACTTAAAACAGATTGATTTGCTTGTTTTATAGGTTTTCTAAAGAGGAAATGGTATGTAGTAGAGATAGTAGTTATTGAATTAAGTATTATTTTTGAAGAGTTTATATTTGTTTTTATCTTGATGAATCTAGCCTTTTTATATCCAAGAAAATCTTTAAAATTTTTATATGGAATGTGGAGAAGTTTGTCCTTAAAGATAGCAAGAATGATAAAAGACTATTTAAAAGAAACAATTTTTGAACCAAGTGAGGACGATAAGAAGGATGAGATGCATCCAATTGATTGTGAATTCAAGAAGAATCTTCATTCAAATCATTTATAAGTGATGTTCAACAATAGGTAATTATTAGTTCATAATTTAAAAATATGTCACATCTTGCTCTTATTTATCAATTTAACTCCTTAGTGTTGATTGTTTGGGTTTGAATTCTAAATAAGGTTTTTAATAATTATTTTTATAATGCAAACCTTAGTATGTAAACTTATAAACTATATACAAAATGAGGTTATTAAGTTAGAATTATATCAATTGCGTAATAGTTTCTCTAAGCCATTAAATAAGGATAGATTTTGCACAATTAGTAGAAAATTAATTATGTTTGATGAAAATTCTATATGATAAACATCCCCTTATGTGTTTTAATTCATTATTGATATTTACCTATTTGATTATGTGTTTTTAACCCTTTTTATTTGATTTTTAGTATATTTTCTAGCTTTTCAAAGCACAGTAGTTGACCAATATCTTAATGTGTTTGAGCAATGTACCCAAAAATCATGTTTTTTACATTTTTACTGAGTTTGTTAACTATCTGGTCATTTTTTTGGTCATCCATATAGACACATTGGTCAACCAGTGCCCTCTAATAGTCGACCAATGTCCTCACATCTCACATTCTCTTCTTTCCAATGAGTTTGGTTGCATATACTACTCGACCATTTACTTTTAGTGGTCAACCAATAATTTTCACTAGTTGGTAGATATAACCTTTCATTTAAAAGTCTTTAATCGAGTGAGTTTGTGGAAGCATCGGACATACACTTTGGTCAACCAATAACCAATATAGGTTGACTTGTAAAGTAAATACTCTAATATTAAAGTTCAACCATTATACACTAGTCAACTAATGTAGTTAACAAGTTGACCAGATTTATTCTTTAATTGTTTAATGTTACTTTACTATTTTGTTTTTAAAACCAAAATCGTCTTTCTTTCTCTTCTTTATTACGACTCCGCTACTCACTCTCTTTTCTCTTTAAAACTCCAACTCCTTCACTAAGGAATTATGCACCCAACCGTATTCTTCCAACACCTTTTTCCTACTCTCACCTTTTATTAAAGACATCATTAACCACTAGGCTCTATCCCCATTGGTCCACTCTTTTCTAGCATAAACCTTCCTTCTCTAGCAAGATTTCGATGACCTCCACCACTACAGCAAGTTCAATAGCTTCCAATAGACCACGTGCCATTGCTCTATAACCTCTATTCATCCAACGACTCTTAAGGTAAACTCCACCAATTTGCGAATTTCTCTAATCTTTTATGTTGTCTTTTAATCAATGTTTCATTTAGCTTGTGATCTTACTTTACTTATGCATTTAATTTTATGAATTATCCTTTAGATTTCAAATCAAAAATTACACATCTTTATACTGATCCTCGCTTATTTTTTCGAAATTAAAGATTTATTGGTAAAATTAAAGATTTTTTAAGGTTTTCTAACTATGAATTAGATTGAATTATGCCTAATTTTGTCCAAATTGGAAATTTTGGTCATTTTTAACTAAATGACATTTAGGATTTTCAAAATTAATTAAAAATTTAGTGTAATCGATGATCTTATAAATCAATTAAGGACATTTTTTTACTTATTCATACATTCAATTATGTTGAAATTAGGTTATTCACAATTTGGTTACGTTATTTTAACTAAATGCCTTAAAGGAATTTTTCCATTTAGGCATAATTATAAGTTACATTTATTCAAAATTTTTAACCTTGATTATATGCTTACAAATTTTTGTTAACAAATTCAATTATACATAAAATACTTTGTATTTTTTTATTTTCCTTCCTTATCAATTTTTGCATACTTTATGGTTCTCTTGCATTATGTTTTGCGAATATTCTTTCCTTGTTGTGATGATTGAAAAACTGAAGTTAGTCTGATGGAATTATAGAAGTATTTTTCTTGCAAGTGATTATGCATCCTTACCCTATATCCTATTTTTGAACCTTTCTCCTTACCTCCCTAACTCTTTATCTTGTACCTTTCCTTTGCTATCATGGTGAGAACTAGAGGGAACCTTAATCCTGTACCTAGGACACTCACTCGATATAAAGCTACTAGAACACCTTCTAGGATTTGGAGGATTCAAGAGAGATAACTGACCTCTTTACCTCATATACCCCTCTTAGTGAAGATGAGTATTTTGATACTTACTCTCCTCAGTTTCACAACTATACTTCTTAGGAATTATATGAAAATTGTGTTATCTCTTTTACTAGCTTTGAGCATTTAAAAGTATATAGTCTTATCAAACATTTTGTTGATCAAGGGTGTGAATCCCTTCTTACCAAAACCTATCATATAAGTCCCACCAATGATAGGCTATTCTATGTTAATCTTTATCCTAAAGTGATTCATAACACATCTTCTCTAAAACTTATAATGTCAAACTTTACCTCACTTATGATCTCATAAATGAGATCTTAAGCATTCCAATTCTTGTAAATCCTATATGTTATAGTTTCCTCATAAAATACACCATCCAACCTTATTATGGGCATAATAGAGTCAAAATCATTTTTGACTTAGGCACTCCTACAAAGGTCTGTCAAAAACCAGATGATATTTATGGTCTTAATACTATTCCTCATTTCCATCATCTCTTCTTTAAGTATATTTTTGTCTCTACCAGTGGTCAGTTTATCTTTTTAAGCCATAATGATCTTTTGTTCCTCTCCACACTTATGCTAGGAGACCGCATTCACTTGGTTTCTTCCTTTTGCTTAATATAGTCATATCCACCAAACTAAGAAGAAGAAACAAAACATTCCTTATTATTTCATCCTTAGCCTTATCTTTCATAAGTTTCATATTCCTCCTACTAGTGATGAGATTGATTTTAATTTCTTCTTTGAGTCATATTATTAAGTTACCTACAGATGATGTGGCTACTACTTCATAACCATTTCATCAATCTCCATATAATGCTCTTCTAACAGCTTTTGAGTATCACCTCACCATGTTGCGAGGCAAAATTTGACTCTTTTCTAGAAATTACGGTGCATCAACTTGATGACTTATACAACTTGATTGGGTCTCATTTTCCCCCTCCATCTAGTTGATTTTTTATGTTTCCAAAAAGGGTGAGAATAATTCTTGTGATATTAAAAGGAGTCCTAAAATTCATGGGGAGTGATTATCTTTTATGTATATATTACATCTTTTTATGGTGAACATTTATGGTATGGATATTCTTTTAATAACGAATATCATATTAGATTATGTTTATGATATTGAATTATGTTTTATACATGAATTTAGGGAGAGAATTATTATCTTGTTATGGATAGCTATTTGTGTGCTTAATTCTTGTATTACTCTCTAATATCACAAACATTTTATTATCATAAAAAATGGGGAGATTGTTGAATTAAAAGATATTACAATTGATGTTTTGATAACAACAAAAATAAGTATTACTAATAATTTTCTGTTTTGATGAGAAGGAATATGAGAACAAGATATTATAGTAAGGATGGTTTATGAAAGAAAAGATGAAGTTTGCAATCTTCATCATTAAAAGCAATTCAAGTATAGAAGAAGATCAAGATATATCAAGGCTAATTTTACATATTATGTATTACTTATTATAAGCATATTCATTTTGATAGTCTAAAAGGCTTAGTATACATGAACATTTCATTTCACTTTATTGCATGAGCCTTTTCATTCAATAATAGGCATTTGATCTTTTAATTTTAATATAAAAGTCTCTTGTTATTTTAAACAAAATTTATAAAATATTTAGGAAGTATTTAAACCATAATTGCATTAAAAAATTGAGTTTAAGCATTTAAAGATATATTTTGGGGCTGATTGATCTACCTATATGGGTTTGTGATTAACCAATATAAGTTAAAGTTGTTAAATTTGATATAACATGAGTTTGTTGTGATAATAATTAATGTTGGTTGGCCAATATGGTACATTAGTCGACTAGTGTCCTAACAGCTAGTAAATATGATACCTTGAATGCATATTAGTCGACTAACATGCTATAATAGATGACCAATGCACTGTAAACAGTCATTGCAATGACTAGTTCTTAGCTCGAATGGCTAGTAAGGGCCCAAAACATTTTAAATATGTGTTTTCTTATTGGTTTTAGCATCAAGAGGCATTTATGTGTACTTTACATACATTTTAAGTGTCTTTCAATCATTTGACATCATTGTTTCATCTTTGTGTGAGTGAGCCTCTTTAAAATTATCAAGTGATAAAGTAGGATATTTTGAGGTATAATAATTAGTTATGCATTCTATTATTATACGTAGGGGTGATCTAAGTGAGATGAGGGTCCTCTTCACCTTAAAAGAAGATTGTAAACGGTTTTTTGCTGAGAAAGATTGTATAAAGGCTCTTTTTCTCCTTGAAAGAAGAGTTATAGTGAAAGTTTCAAGAGAAGTCTTATAAGATGTTTGGTTCACCTGCTGGAATAGATAAGGAATGGAATAGTTATTCTTAGGAATATAATAGATGAGGAATGAAATGGAATGAGTATTACTTAATTTGGTTTATTCCTAAGAATTTCTAATGATGATGTCTGTTGATGTTTAGTTTGAAAACATAAATTTAAAATAACAAAAGAATAATTAACAAAAAGACCAAAATATCTATTATAGTCCCTGCTAACTACATTCTTTTTCTTCTTATTATTATTATTATTTTTCTTCTTCTTCTTCTTCTTCTTCTTCTTCTTCTTCTTCTTCTTCTTCTTCTTATTATTATTATTATTATTATTATT